>OW121740.1:29893631-30028631 GCA_933228675.1 Stomorhina lunata
GTGTCTTCTTTTGTTATCGTTGCGATAAATCAGACTTTTCCAATTATACTTTTGCACACCTGCTCGCACTACTCCCGACAAAAGATAAGACTTTTTACAAAAGAAAATTTCCACTAACAAACTTCGTTACGTATTTTTTTTTTCATTTATTTTTAAATTTCAATTTAAATTAGGATTACTTTTCATTGAACTTTAAAAAATTTTATTCAAAGTTATTTTATAACACAGTACGACAAAATCAAATTTTTTTGAGTACACATGAGTAATGTGTACTCGTTTTGCTGTAGCATGTCAGAATTTTAAGAAAATCGATTTTAAAGATTCGAAGGGCCGTGGAGGTTCACATGTGACGTAATACTATTATAAAAAGTTCTATAAAAACAGAATGGGAAATGAAAATTAAAGCGTCCTCTAGCGGAAACAAATTTGTTTTTTTAATAAAAATAAATCCAAATTTAATTCCCTTTTCAAAACTGGCTCAAGCATATAAATCGGTCTAATATGCTTGAGCCAGTTTTGAAAAGGGAATTAAATTTGGATTTATTTTTATTAAAAAAACAAATTTGTTTCCGCTAGAGGACGCTTTAATTTTCATGTAAAATTAAAAAATATCCAAAAAATGTACGAAATTCGACTACCAACACTTTTAACACAAAATAATAGTTAAGATATCATATTAATTTTTGTATTTTTACATTACATTGAATTACATTACATTTTTTGGATATTTTTTAATTTTACATGAAAATTAAAGCGCCATCTAGCGGATTGGATTTGTTTTTTTTTTAATAAAAACAAATCCAAATTTAATTCTATTTTCAAACCTTCGAATCTTTAAAATCGATTTTCTTAAAATTCTGACGTGCTACAGCAAAACGCCGAGACACGTATTTCTTTATTTTAAGCCTATTTTCATACTTCGTTAAAATTTCTCATGTGTACCAACCACTGTCGTACTGTGTAATAAACTGCACCGATAAAATCCAAACATCGTTTTCTCTTAGAAAAACTGCTTTAACTACGTTACGAATATTTAGACCGGTTTTGCTAGAAATTAAAAAAAGTCTTAATGAGTAAGATAGTCGATCAAAAACGACTATTGTATACCCTAGAGCGGTTTATCTTCCATACAAGAAAAGTTGTGTCAGTCACCCCCTAGGATTAAAGATAATGTTAAAACAATTTTAATTTTTTATTACCACGCCTACAAATACCGCCCTTTTAATATTTTGTTCACTGTGTCGCTATTTAAAGTCCGATCATAACATTTTATATATCGGTGTTCGCAGCCTTGGACAGTTTTTTACTACCACGTCAATTTAAAAATCAATGCCACTTTTCGTTGTAACTCTATAATTCAATAATGGGCTCCGATCATAACGTTTTATATATCGGTGTTCGCTCAGTAAGGGCTACATTTTTCTCTTTGAAAGTTTTTTACTACCACGTCAATTTATAGAGTTATTTTATTTTATTTTTGTTTATTCTATATATATAAAAATCAATGCCACTTTTCGTTGTAACTCTATAACTCAAGAACTGGATCACCTATCCAAAACAAATGTTTAGGCTTTGTTTGGACTATTTAGTAGATGTGAAGTTTGCTCAAAATCGGTCCAGCCGTTCTTCATTTATCACATTTTTTGCAACAAATTAGTGATTTAATTTTTTGGAGTTTGTAAAATCCATGGAAATTTTTTATATTTACATACATATTGTATAAAATAGTTTCCATGTATTGTATAAACTCTATAAATTATCTTCTTCTATATATATATACAAATTTTATCATTTATAATGATCTTTGGCAAAGTTATTGAGCATGAACGGACGAACATTACCAAGTTGGTAAAACCAAGTTCCAACAGGTGACGCCACTGAAAATTACTCAAATTGAATTTAATCGCGAACTATTAATTTAATCATGCTACGATATTTAGCAAAGTTTTTTCGCATGAGCCGACGAGGGTTTCTAAGTTGATATGACCAATTTCCAACAGGTGGCGGCACAGAAAATACTTCTTCTTCTGTTATTCTTGACTCCCAGTGGAGCATAGGGCATCAAACATCCTTTTATATCGAACTCTATTGCGAGATGTTAGGCATACGTCATTCCATGAATAGTGTGCTGCTTGCAATTCTGCATCAATTGATCTTCTCCACATGCTAACAGGTGCACCAACACGACGGCCTCTTCCCTGTGAACTCCAACTATTTGGCCTTCGAAGTGTGTGGCCTATCCACCGCCATTTCCGTTGACATACCTCTATAGAAGAAGAGGTTAGATCTTCATTTCTTATGCGATTCGGCCACCATATATTAAGGATTTGCCTTAAGGATTTGCCGCAAGCATTTGTTTGCTTAAGTTTGTAGGTGCTTATCGATGGCATTTGTGCGTTTCAAAGTTTCACAGACGTAATACAAGATGGACTTGACATTCGAGTTATATATTCGTAACTTAGTTGTTGTTGTTATTTGTCCAGATTTCGGAGCTCGGAGAATGCCGAATGCAGATTTTGCCTTACTAATACGCTATTCAATATCCTCGTCGGCGCCACTTTTGTAGATACCAAACTACCAAGATAATTAAATTTGCCTACACATCCAATAACCTCGTTATCCACTTCGATATGTGTCGACGGGTTTGCGCCATAGCCTCCAGACATAATCTTTGTCTTGGAAATATTAATTTCCAGTCCAGCTGCATGAGATTCAAGAGTAATAGCGCTAGTGTTTTCTTGAAGGTGCCTGAGCTTTTTGTCGATGACAAGCATAAAAAGTATAGGTGGCAAGATACATACTTGTCTTACTCCAGTAGTGACTTCGAATGGATTAGACAATTTACCTTTATGTAGAAACCGACATTTAAAGTCCCCACTGCAGTTCATTAATACACGCTATAAACATATTAACCATAGTCTTTAAATAGAAAGGAAATATAAAACTAATTGATGTCTCAGCAATTTTAGGATGACTCAGCAGTTGAGGATAACTCAGCAGTTTAAGGATGAGTCAGCAGTTTAAGTATGAGTGAACAGTTTTAGAATGAGTTTGCAGTTTTTGTATGAGTCAGCAGTTTTAGATTGGCTCAGCAGTTTTAGAATGACTCAGCAATTTTTGGATGACTCTGCAGTTAAAGGATGATTCAGGAGTTTTTTTCAGGTAAAAAACTTCATGGTTTGCAAAAAACAATAACACCATTTGTGGCTTCGATGAAATGTTGAATCTAAGAAATCTGATCTTTTGAAGCCGATATCCCTTCTAATTACGTAAAGACTCTAGAATGTTGGAACTTGGACATGTTGAAACATAGGAAGTTTCCATTTCCATAGTTTATATTTTCCAAGATCCGACTTGTAAAACTAAAAAAAATGCTTTTCGTTTATTGTTTGTGAGAATAAATTATTATTTTTTTCCAGAAAATTAATGTCAGAACAAAACATAATTATTAGCTGTGTTCCAGAACTACCAATACTGTACAATATTGTACAATTTTTAACCAGAAATTACAATTAAGTCATTTTTTTTCAGTACAGGAACACTTTCCTGTAGTTTCTGATTAAAACTTGTACAATATTGTACAGTATTGGTAGTTCTGGAACACAGCTATTGTTGGTGTCTGCTAGAGTACCAGATAGTCGCAGTGGGTTAAGTATTATATTATTTTCATAATCAATTTTATCATTTTACAATATCTAAAAGTCCTAATTTATCAAATCTGGGCAACATTTCCTTAACTATTCTTTGTACTCTTTCATTAGTGTACAGGACATTATGAAGTCTTTGGGATTTCTCATCACTTCCAACGATGGCCTCCATGTCCGCATCTTCGGTTTTATCGTTAATTAAAAGGGGTAAGTTCACCAGACAACAGGTAACAGCTGAAATAGACAAGAAACAAATCAAAATCCAATTTATAGCAACAAAATACATGGTTCGAGAGAACAAAGAAATATAATCTCAAACATTGTTGCCACGACACTATTATTTTTGGAAACGTTGGGAATATTTTTGGAAACATTGGGAAAATTTTTGTAAATAATAAATTTTTCAAAACAAACTTCAAAACAAAATTTTTCAAATTCTAATATTAAAAGATTTTTATATTTTTTTTAGATATTTTCGATCCAAACATTTTTTAAAGAAAAATTTTTAATAAAAATATTTTTCTGTGGAAAATGTTTCGATAAAAATGAGATAAAAATATTTTTCTTTCGATAAAAATATTTTTTATTTAAAAAAATGTTCAAATCTTCTATAGAAAAATTTTAGATAAAAAATTTTCTATAGAAAAAATTTTTGATAAAAAATTTTCTGTAGAAAAATTTTCGATAAAAAAATTTTCTATAGAAAATTTTTTGATATAAAAATTTCCTATAGAAAAATTTTTGTTAACAAAATTTTCTATAGAAAAAGTTTTGATAAAAAATTTTCTATCGAAAAAGTTTTGATAAAAAATTTTCTATAGAAAAATTTATGATAAAAAAATTTTCTGTAAAAAAATTTTTGATAAAAAAATTTGCTATAGAAAAATTTTGGATAAAAAAATTTTCTGTAGAAAAATTTTTGATAAAAAAATTTTCTATAGAAAAATTTTTAATAAAAAAGTTTTCTATGAAAAAATTTTTGTTAACAAAATTTTCTATAGAAAAATTTTTGTTAACAAAATTTTCTATAGAAAATTTTTTGATAAAAAATTTTCTTTAGAAAAATTTTTGTTAACAAAATTTTCCATAGAAAAATTTTTGATAAAAAAATTTTTGATAAAAAAATTTTCAAACTCAATGAGTTAAATTGATGATTATCTCTGCAATTTGACAATTCGACTGTGGTCGAGGGCGCTAAGTGCTGATGACGTCTATAGAAAAATTTTAGATAAAAAATTTTCTATAGAAAAAATTTTTGATAAAAATTTTTCTGTAGAAAAATTTTCGATAAAAAAAATTTCTATAGAAAATTTTTTGATATAAAAATTTCCTATAGAAAAATTTTTGTTAACAAAATTTTCTATAGAAAAAGTTTTGATAAAAAATTTTCTATCGAAAAAGTTTTGATAAAAAATTTTCTATAGAAAAATTATGATAAAAAAATTTTTGATAAAAAAATTTTTGATAAAAAAAATTTGCTATAGAAAAATTTTGGATAAAAAAATTTTCTGTAGAAAAATTTTTGATAAAAAAATTTTCTATAGAAAAATTTTTAATAAAAAAGTTTTCTATGGAAAAATTTTTGTTAACAAAATTTTCTATAGAAAAATTTTTGTTAACAAAATTTTCTATAAAAAATTTTTTGATAAAAAATTTTCTTTAGAAAAATTTTTGTTAACAAAATTTTCCATAGAAAAATTTTTGATAAAAAAATTTTCTATACAAAAATTTTTGATAAAAAAATTTTCAAACTCAATGAGTTAAATTGATGATTATCTCTGCAATTTGACAATTCGACTGTGGTCGAGGGCGCTAAGTGCTGATGACGTCCTGTGGCGGGACAGAAATTTCAAGCCACTGAGCCGAGTTCAAAAATAATTTTTTCAGTTTTTCTCCACAATTACTTTTCAAATTTTCAAAAATTAATAATTTGAAAGTTAAATGAACTCAAGCCTGATTAAACCTAATTTTTCAATAAATTCTAAAGTTCGAAAAAGAACTCACCAAAAAATGCCCTTTCCAAAAGCTGAATATTAAGTTCATGTAATGTCGGTATATGATGCTTATATCTTAATTTTTCCAAAGTCTCCGCTAAAATCCTATGATAATACTGTATCAATTCTGGTTGATGATTAAATAGCACATCATCCTGGGCCGAAGTACTAAAGAAATAATGAAGATCTATTGCGGGTGAAGTCCAACAGGAATATTGAAAATCTAATAATAGAACATCGTTGACAACTTTTTCTCCCTTATTCTCATTATACTGAAACATGGCGTTATTTGTCCATATATCACCATGATTCAAAGTGAGAAAATGTTTAGAATTTGAATCATAACAACGTGTGGCATATTCGACACAATGGGGCACTAGTTGTGTTAATTTATCTCCATAGTAACTGCCCAGTTCTGGACATGATGAGGCAAACTTGGCACTTACTTTCATAATATTTTCAAAAAATATGCCATAAATATTGACGTGTCTATTTAAAATACCATGGGTATATTTTTCTAATACCCCAGATTGTTGTTCATTAAGAACTGCGGCCGCAGCATGCACTTTGGCTAATTTTCTTAAACAAAGTTTTACATGAGACTCATCCATGCCTTTTAGACGATTGGCGGTAGTAAATTTGCGCACAGATAAATCCTCAAATATTATGGAATCACGTTCGTTATCAACATAAATAGTTTTGGCACACAATTGATCCTTATCCCCGATATCATAAAGCATTTGTTGCAGTTGTGGATAGACGGTTTTATACATTTCCATTTCCGTATTATAAATTTCATATTGTTTTAAAACATTGTTAATATCGGGATTTTCAAAACAGGATTTAGCTATACAATGCATTTGTTTTAAATCCTTTACATTTCCGATTTTATAGTTGATCTTTATTCTGGTCATAATACTGCAAAAACTTTCTCCTTTAGCTGAGGCAGCCGTTGTCTCGATATTTACCACCTTGAGTGTTTTATCCTTAAAATATTTCTTCAAAATATTTTCCATATAATCATGGGTTAAATAATCGGGTATTGCCATTTTTTAGAATTATTTTTGGCAATTTTTTTAGTTTAAATTTTTTCTTTAAAGCTTATTTTAGAACGTCTGTTAGTGCAATGACTTTAGAATTAAGATTTTTATAGTATTTATAATTTAATTTTTAGATTAAAAATGGTATTACATGATTTTTTGCAATCTTTTTATGGTAGCAGATATACTGTTTGATGAGGCTTAGTGAGGAAAAAAGCATAATATGGTACTTTTCATTACACTAAAAAAAATATTGTTACGTTTTTCATTTAAAAACGTGGAAGGAATTCTTTTTGCAAACAACCGTAATCAAATTAATTAAAACACTTTATGTAGTTTTCCAAAGTTATATTTTTATTAACTTAAGAGTTAGTCACTTTAAACACAAACTTCACAAAAACTGTAAACAAACTTCACAAAACTGCTTTAGAAATAGTCACACTGTTCTCTTATACGCGTCTCAATTAAAAATATTATCACAATATTCGTCCATCGGCATTATATAGTAGGGAAAAGAGTTTCTAGCATTTTCTGCAGACGTAAACAAAGTCCTGCTATCGTCGATTACACTAACAATATGGTTTACGAAAGTTCATGCATGTTCATATACATGCTTACATGATCAAGAACAGCCTCACACATACATTGTACAAACAGATTATTTGAAGTTAACAGTGACAGAAAGAGAGAATGTAGAAAAAAGATAAAAATGTTGCTATACTCTTTACAGTAAATAAGAGAAACATGTTGCTCTGCTTATAGACATAAACAGAATAACAACAACACCAATAGAAACATTCTAGAAATATAGGGGAAGAATTATGAGCAGTGAACTTTGCACAATAGGGCGGTTAAGTTTAAAATTCGTTAGAATATGATCAATGTAGATCAGAGTCGAAATAATCTTTTAAAAAAATCTTTAAAAAAAAAAAAAAAATATATATATATATATATATATATATATATATATATATATATATATATATATATATATATATATATATATATATATATATATATATATAGATCATGTTACTTCATCAGTATCCATGGATGGTGTCAATATTCAGGAATCGGACCCTCTTGATTTTCCAGGGTACCGACAATTAAAATATAAAAACAAGTAAGAAAGCACTATAGTCGGTCAAGCCGACCATACGATACCCTTCACTACTAAGGTCAAAGGTGTTATTTTTCCTGTATAAAGACAAATATTTGCTAAATTTTGCCATCATACAAACATTTTCTCAAAACTTATATATTCAACCTGTTTCCGTCATTTGCACTTATATGAGAGCTAGAGTCAAATGTGGACCGATTATTTCGAAAGTTGCAAGTTGGCAAGTTGACTACAGTTGTTGCAAAAATTATGTATGCGAAAAATATACTCAAAATTTTCATTATCTTTAGATTTACGAGCGTTTTAGTGATTTTTTGTCTCATTTAGTGCGTTTTTAAAGAAGAGTTTGTATGGGAGCTATGGTCAAATGTGGACCGATTTCAACGATACAGTGATTTAAGTTCACATAAGCAGTATATGTTTTAAATTTCATGAAAAAATATTGATATTTGTGGCCAATATATCAATTCCGGGAAGTGGGACCTATGGGAGGTACCATAAATAATGGACCGACAAATTTCAATAGCCATGGTCCTATTGTCAAAAAAATGATCTGTGCCAAATTTCATCAAATTATCTTTAGAATTGCGACCTGTAGTTTGATTACAAGGTTTACATGGGGGTCCAGCCAGCCAGACGGACGGACGGACGGACATCGCTAAATCGACTCAGAAAGTGATTCTAAGCCTATTGGTATACTAAAAGGTGGGTCTAAGACAAATATTTCTATGCGTTACAAACATCAGCACAAACTTATAATACCCTTTCCACCTATGGTGGTGAAGGGTATAACAAGTAAGGGTGTTATACTCGGCTGTGCCGAATCTTATATACCCACCGCCAAGTTGTGTTAAATTTAGAAACCTATCTCATATATCTACGAGGGTGCACCTAATTCAAAATGCCGACCAAGTTCGAAAAAATTTTTACACTAGTTGGTAAAATATTTGGAATAAATTCGGTTGCAGTAGCTTTATAGTTCAACATTTTAAAGTATCTAAGTCGTTTCCCTAGTATTTGATTACACAAAATTTATTATAATAACCGGGTAAGTACATTAATAATCTGTTAAGTACTTTCCGTTTAGCTTAATATTTAGTTAGGATAAATATGTTGATAGTAATACGACAGGTCCATGTATTTTGTTAGAAGTTCCTAGTGCATCTACCGTATATGAAGTCTGGAAATTGATTAATAGCTATATAATTTCCTTGGTGCAATTTTAATATGCTGCTTCTACCTCCGAATCATTTTGATTGTAGATATAAAAAGGGGATGTTATGTATATAAGAATTATAGCCAAATGTTGACCGATTGTAACAAAATTTTACACACTGGCTGGTATTTATATAGAGCTTATTTAATGGCCATAGAAGTCATAGTTTCTAATTTAATAGCTTTTAACTGGACTTTGCTACATTTTTTTTTTTTGGTTTCCATGAGTGTCTTTTATATGAAAGCTATGGTCAAATATGGACCGATTCCTATAAAATTGTAAATATTGACCAAAAGTTGCATAAAACTTCTCTGTTCTAAATTTAGTTGTCATAGATATTTCAATTGTATTCAATTTATCAGCATAAATGTGATTCCCGGGGCAGGGTTATATGAAAGCTCTAACCAAATGTGAACCGATTTCGCCCATTTTCCTTACACAACTTTAATAACATATCCAAAATACATTTGTATAATTTTGTTTCTCTAGCTCTTGCAGTTAAGGAGCGCGATAGCTCCTTGTTACAATCGGTATATAATTTTATAGGAATCAGTACATATTTGACCATAGCTTTCATATAAATACCACTCCCGGAAACCACTAAAATGCCACAAATGCCAGTTAAAAGCCATCAAATTATAAACTATGACAGCTATGGCCACTTAATTTTGCAAAAATAAGCTTTATATAAATACCAATTGGTCAACATTTGAATATATTTCTTATATACATACATATATAACATCCCCTTTTTCAGTACTTTAAGATCGCACCTATGAAGTAAGATAGCTATCAATCAATGTTAAGTCCAGACTTTATATACGGTAGATGCATTAGGAACTTTTTACAAAATAGATGGACCTGCTGTATAACTATCAACATATTTATCCTAACTACTAAAAATATTTAAAAGCATATTAATGTAAAATTATACCCGGTTATGGGATCAAATTTTGTGCAAAGTAAATACTAGGGAAACCACTTAGATACTTTTAAATGTTGAACTATAAAGCTACTGCAACCGAATTTGCCAACAATACCAATTTGGGCATATTTTGAATTAGTGCACCCATAAATATCACCATAAAAAATCTGTAATGTATCTAACCCCGAAAAATCATTAAATTATCGCAACCTCTAAATATTGACCGATTGTGATTAAATTTGGACTAAACATTTTTAAGCACTATTCGATTAGCGTTGTGTGAATATTTTATGCTTTTGTATTTTGGGCCAGCCAAATTTTATTTAACAAAAAATTATATATTTTCTTAAAGTGCAGCATATCTCCATTTCTATTTATAATTTGTATATATTTAACGTCAATAAAATAATTTCCATATGTAAACTCAAGATTTTTGTGGCTAGTTATTTAGTTATAAACTCAATTATCTGGCATTAAAAGCCTTTATTTAAACAACAATTATGAAGTGTGGCAAATTAGCGAAGTCATCTTAGGCCCTTTATCTCAGGGTCTTCCTTTCTTATCGTAAAGATAAGTCATACATTTAAAAAAAAAAGAAACTTTTTAGTAGCCGACACTTAAGACTCACGACAATTGATAAGAAACTTCGGGAAATAAACAAGTCTCAAGAATAACAAACGTTATCGCTTAGCTACACTTTTTTGTCATAACATCTCAGGCAACCGCTTATAACACTGGTCTTCAACAAAATCGAAAAACCCGTTCTAAAGAAAATTAAATTTCGTTTTTGTAATTTTTGTAGTAAATAAAAAAGCAAGTAAGAAAGTGCTATAGTTGGTCAAGCCCGACCATACGATACCCTTCACCACTAAGGTCGAAGGTGTTATTTTTCCTGTATAAAGACAAATATTTGCTCAATTTTGCCATCATACAAACATTTTCTCAAAACTTATATATTTAAGCTGTTTCCGTCATTTGGACTTATATAATATGAGAGCTAGGGTCAAATGTAGACCGATTATCCCGAAATTTGTAATTTTTGTAGTAAATAAAAAAGCAAGTAAGAAAGTGCTATAAGAAAGTGCACTAAGGTCAAAGGTGTTATTTTTCCTGTATAAAGACAAATATTTGCTCAATTTTGCCATCATACAAACATTTTCTCAAAACTTATATATTTAAGCTGTTTCCGTCATTTGGACTTATATGAGAGCTAGGGTCAAATGTAGACCGATTATCCCGATCAATTTGTCAAATTTTGGGATAATCGGTCTACATTTGACCCTAGCTCTCATATAAGTCCAAATGACGGAAACAGCTTAAATATATAAGTTTTGAGAAAATGTTTGTATGATGGCAAAATTGAGCAAATATTTGTCTTTATGCAGGAAAAATAACACCTTTGACCTTAGTGGTGAAGGGTATCGTATGGTCGGGCTTGACCAACTATAGCACTTTCTTACTTGCTTTTAAAAAAAATTATGTATGCAAAAAATAAACTCAAAACTCTCACTATCTTTAGATTTTCGAGCGTTTTACTGATTTTTGTCTTATTTAGTGCGTTTTGACAGAAGAGTTTGTATGGGAGCTATGGTCAAATGTGGACCGATTTTGTACAGTAATTTTGTACAGAATTATATGTTTTTAATTTCATGATATTCATTTCAAAATATTGATTTTTGTGGCCATAATATCAATTCCGGGAAGTGGGACCTATGGGAGTATCGTAAATAATGGACCGACTATCAACAAAATGATCTGTGCCAAATTTCATAAAATTATCTTTAGAGTTGTGACCTGTAGTTTAATTACATGGTTTACATGGGGGTCCAGCCGGCCAGCCAGACGGGCGGAATGACATCGCTAAATCGAATCAGAAAGTGATTCTAAGTCCATTGGTATACTCAAAGGTAGGTCTAAAACAAATATTTCTTTGCGTTACATACATCAGCACAAACTGATAATACCCTTTACACCTATGATGGTGAAGGGTGTAATAAGTTTCAAATCAGTAGACCATAATGAAAAAAATATCGTGGTGATCAAATGTAAAGCAAAAAAAAAATAAATTTTGTGAACTAGTGTAACAGTTATTTTTAAATATCTCTAAATGTTGGTGAGTAACTTTTGATGGAACATTTCAATAATTATTGCTAACCTACCGTACTTTTAGAAACAATTTAAATGTGGGAGCTTTTGAAGACCAACCCCCCACTTACCCTTACAAAAATAATACGGCTATCGGGTTAACCGTTTTGGGTTAAATTTTTAATGTAGAAACAAACAAAGAAAGTCAAATGTAGACGTTCGCACCAAAACGTAACAATGAGAAATAAAAGATTTCGTGCCATCGATTTGAAAAGTTACATTTTGAAAAGATAGAAATGAAAAATGTTTTTTAGTTTGTTTAAAAACTGAATAAGAAATAATTTTTGGTTGTATGGGAAAAAAATTAAAAATCTAAACTATTTAAAATATAGTATTAAAAACTTTTATCGGCACGATCGTGGTGGAGCGTGGTAGCATTGGGGATCTTAACACAAATATTCAATTGTCAGAAATTCTTGGCATCGCCGCAGCGACTTCTAGTAGATTATTATTATAAAATCAACATTATTTATTTTAGCGCCAATAATAGGCATGACTTTTCATTTTGTAGTAAATATGTTTATCTACATAATCTACATAAAAAAATTAAAACAAATTGGAATTAATTATACAAACATAATATAAATATAAAGTATAAATAAATTTATACAAAGCTAATAATTATGCAGATATGGTTTATCTTTTTTGTTCAACAACAAAATTATGCAAATTTCTAACAAAATAAATTTGATATATCGATGTGTATACCACATCAAAAAAGGGGGCTTAACTATAGGCAAGTGCTCAGAATACAGTGGATTGTAATGGAAATTAAATGGAAATAATTCCTAATGTATGTATATAGTCAAAACAAAATTTTTCGATATGTCAATATTCGAGTCCTATCTACTCTTTTGCAGACGACAGTAACATATGCCATATGTATTCGTTTAATCGTAGACCGAGACTATTACAGATTGAAACTATGACACAAAACATGAATGAATCATTGCTATCTCGAAACTAACAGCCTATCCCACGATGTTGAACGTTTTCAATCGTTCGCATTCTCAACGAAAAACAGCTGATTTGCGTCCCACTAAAAGTTTTCAGTACGACAAGTTGAACGAAAATTAATGCGAAAGATAACGTAAACACTTTAATATAAAATTGCGTCCCACTATGTCATTTATCATTTATAGCTGCACGAAAACATATGTCAAAATCACTCACACATGTTTTAGCTATCGTTTTCATCAAAAATAGCGTAAAAACCTTTATTATTTAAAAAAAAAAACTTTATTTATTTTATTGAAAAAAGATTTTAAGACATAATTTTAACATTTTCCACAAGAAAAGATTCGTACAAATTTTATTAAAAAAAATATTTTGAAAAAATGTTATTTACCTTAAATGCACAATGTTGTATATTAATGGTCAAATTTACAAATTTCAGCGCTTTTTTTTCTTAAATTGTTAATAAATTTGTCGATTAGGCAACATTGAAATTTGACAATTTTCAAATATCTTACGTTTCAAAACATAAAGCCAAAAGAACGATAGGTCGAAAGATAGTGGGAAAATGGGTGACTTACTTTCGTTTGCATGATCTTTCGTTCGACATCGTGGGACATGCTGTAACTCTAAATGGGGCCGTGCGAATGTTACTTCATCTGTATTCAAAGATGGTATAAATATTCAGAAATTGGACGCTCTTGATGTTCTGGACATGAACTGAAGTTTTGTCTCTAAAATTTTGTTGTATAAAATTTTTTCTTAATTTAGCTAATACGTATCCCTGAAGTCTAATATTTTAGAAAATTTTAAAAAATTAAATCTTCTGAAAAAAATCTTAAATCTTCAGAAATACATATATAAAAAACAAGTAAGACAGTGCTATAGTCGGTCAAGCCCGATCATACGATACCCTTCACCACTAGGTATTCAAAGGTATTCTTTTACGTGTATAAAGACAAATATTTGCTAAAATTTTGCCATCATACAAACATTTGTTCAAAACTTATATCGCACTTGTTCAACAAGAGGGTATTAACTCAAAATTTTTAAATTTTCACTTTTTAGAAGAAATTGATGTGCAGTGGTCTTATCTATCCATTGTAAAAATCTGACATCATTTTCACTTTAATTTCGCCAAAAAACTACAGCTTTAACCCTCTTCTTTATATGAAAGTAGTAGTAAAATAAAATAGTTTTTTGACTCTACTGAAAATTTTAAAATTCTGAGTTAATACCCTCTTGTTGATCAAGTGCGATATGTTTAAGCTGTTTCCGTCATTTGGACTTATGTATATGAGAGCTAGGGTCAAGTGCAGACCGATTATCTCGAAATTTGATTATAGTTGTTACAAAAATTATTTATGCAAAAAATAAAATTCTCATTATCTTCAGATTTACGAGCGTTTTTTGGTGATTTTAATCTCATTTAGTGCGTTTTGACAGAAGAGTTTGTATGGGAGCTATGGTCAAATGTAGACCGATTTCAACGAAATTTGGTACAGTGATTTTAGTTTATATAAGAAGTATTCGTTTTAAATTTCATGAAAAAAAATATTGATATTTGTGGCCAATATATCAATTCGGGGAAGTGGGACTTATGGCAGGTACCATAAATAATGGACCGATTTTAACTAATTTCAATAGTTCAATTTTAAATTTTGACGAATTCCAATAGTCAATGGTTCCACTATCAAAAAAATTATCTGTACCAAATTTTATCAAATTATGTTTAGAATTGCGACCTGTACTTTGATTACGTGGTTTACATGGGGGTCCAGCCAGCCAGATAGACGGACGGACTGACATCGCTAAATCGACAGAAAGTGATTTTAAGCCTTTTGGTATACTAAAAGGACAAGTATTTCTATGCGTTACATACATCAGCACTAACTCATAATACCCTTTCCACCTAAGGTGGTATAAAAATGTGTTCTTGACTCAAGACATATTTTCTTTATTCTTCTAGCAAATATGGAATATAACCATCAGAAGAAATGTGATTCTAAAGATCATTTTGTAACTTATATATTTGTTGTAGATTCACCCTCCGGAGCTACAAAATTATCAGATGAACAGACAGAATCGATCAGTATATATTTTGAAAGCTGAGATGAATAGGCAAACAACTACAAACTGATTGTCAAACTAATAATATCCGAATTTATATTTTTACACATCAATCAATAATTCTTTAGGAACCTGTTAATTAAATATATGTATATACTTGTAAAATTAATATACAAATCACATGTAAAATTGTAAATTTATATATATATTTAGAAGGCAGGTATAAAAAATAGTTACACATCGAATAATATAATTAACATACATAACATTTATTTATGTATGTATAAAAATTCCAAAACCAAAACATTTTTACTAAGTTTTAAATTTTATTGTTAATGAAAACGTATCTCTCATTCCTCTACCCATTGTCATGGGTCATATAAGCTTGTCATTAGGTTTGTAATATTACAACTACTAATAAAAATCAAAACTTCTTTTGATTAACCCAAATGCTCTTATAAAGTATACCCTACATTAAATACTGGCAAAGAAACATAACTCTTGTGCTAGTGGCAAAGTCTTCCGTACTACGTTCCCATTTTGCCCCAGCCAATGCTATCTACTATTGATTTCTTTAAAAATTTTTTGATACCAAAAAATTTTCTATAAAAATTTTTTGATACCAAAAAATTTTCTATAAAAATTTTTTGATACCAAAAAATTTTCTATAAAAATTTTTTGATACCAAAAAATTTTCTATAAAAATATTTTAATACCAAAAAAATTTTCTATAAAAATTTTTTGATACCAAAAAATTTTCTATAAAAATTTTTTGATAGCAAAAAATTTTCTATAAAAATATTTTGATACCAAAAAATTTTCTATAAAAATTTTTTGATACCAAAAAATTTTCTATAAAAATTTTTTGATACCAAAAAATTTTCTATAAAAATTTTTTGATACCAAAAAATTTTCTATAAAAATTTTTTGATACCAAAAAATTTTCTATAAAAATTTTTTGATACCAAAAAATTTTCTATAAAAATTTTTTGATACCAAAAAATTTTCTATAAAAATTTTTTGATACCAAAAAATTTTCTATAAAAATTTTTTGATACCAAAAAATTTTCTATAAAAATTTTTTGATACCAAAAAATTTTCTATAAAAATTTTTTGATACCAAAAAATTTTCTATAAAAATTTTTTGATACCAAAAAATTTTCTATAAAAATTTTTTGATACCAAAAAATTTTCTATAAAAATTTTTTGATACCAAAAAATTTTCTATAAAAATTTTTTGATACCAAAAAATTTTCTATAAAAATTTTTTGATACCAAAAAATTTTCTATAAAAATTTTTTGATACCAAAAAATTTTCTATAAAAATTTTTTGATACCAAAAAATTTTCTATAAAAATTTTTTGATACCAAAAAATTTTCTATAAAAATTTTTTGATACCAAAAAATTTTCTATAAAAATTTTTTGATACCAAAAAATTTTCTATAAAAATTTTTTGATACCAAAAAATTTTCTATAAAAATTTTTTGATACCAAAAAATTTTCTATAAAAATTTTTTGATACCAAAAAATTTTCTATAAAAATTTTTTGATACCAAAAAATTTTGTATAAAAATTTTTTGATAGCAAAAAATTTTCAATAAAAATTTTTTGATACCAAAAAATTTTCTATAAAAATTTTTTGATACCAAAAAATTTTCTATAAAAATTTTTTGATACCAAAAAATTTTCTATAAAAATTTTTTGATACCAAAAAATTTTCCATAAAAATTTTTTGATACCAAAAAATTTTCTATAAAAATTTTTGGATACCAAAAAATTTTCTATAAAAATTTTTTGATACCAAAAAATTTTCTATAAAAATTTTTTGATACCAAAAATGAAAGAAACATTAGTTTTGTGCTAGTGACAAAGTCTTCCGTACTACTTGCCTATTCTACCCCAGCCAATGTTATCTACTATTGGCATTTAACATTAAAATTTCCTACGAAATCTACCAGTAGACTTCAGAACTAAATATTTACTTAGTATTGACTTAGTAGTTCTTTTGGTCCAAATAGAGACATTGGCACCTATTGTGATACAATGCAACCAGAAATATAAAAGAATAGTCGGTGCTATATTGTTCGGTTAAGATTTTCCAAAACTAACAAAAACTGGGTCAACTTTTTTTGGATTCATCCCATATCATTCTGTTCTTTAATGTCGTCATGTAAATAATATTATTATGAAATTATTACCTGATCTTTACTTTACTAATTAATGGTTATCAATTTTTGTTTTAATAAACTGTCTATATACTCGTATGTACGAGTATATTGTAAGTACATAAATATACGAGGTTGGGTCAATAAGTCTTCGACTTTTTGAATGAAACATAGATTTAACTACAAAAAATTATTTTATTTTTTCAAATGGTCTCCTTTGACTTCTATTACTGACTCCAACTTTCATCCATTTTGTTTATCACTTCCGAAAAATATGATTTGTCAATTTCGTCGTTGGAGTCAATACCTAAGAGATCTTTTAAAATTGAAACCACTGAGGTTAGAGGATGAGTTTACAATCACTCGCACTTTCAACTTTCCAAGGGATAAACCTATATCGTAAATTAGTTTAATTGTTTTGGATGCGGAGACCTAAACAGGACGTCCAGAAGGTTCGACATCTTTCGTGCTTGTATGAACACATCGAAATTCAGTTGACAGTTGCAAATTGTTAGGAGCAATTTGATTTCTCAATTAAGGGAATTAAGAGTCAATACCTAAGAGATCTTTGAAAATTGAAACCACTGAGGTTAGTAGATGCGTTCACAATCTCTAGCACATTCAATTTTCCAAGGGATAAAACTAGATCGTAAATTTGTTTAATTGTTTTGGATGTGAAGATCTCAACAGGACATCCAGAAGGTTCGACATCTTTCGTGCTTGTACGAACACCTCCAAATTCAGTTGACAGTTGCGGGAAATTAAGGGGCGGAAAATTCAAAAAGTCTACTACTTATTGACCCACCCTCGTATAATAATTTAAGCAGCAAGTGCTTTAATTTATTTTTATTTTTTATTATTGTATGTATTATCAAAAATACACATTATCAGTGTCACCATTAGCAGATATTTATTTAAAAAAGTGGAATAAATAATATATTATTAATAACAAAAGTAAATAATTGGAATTAGCTTGTCTGTTGTACACACCTTCTCCCAAAAACAGACATTCAAGCATATCTGTTTGCTTTTATTTATTTCGAATTCAATCTGATAACCCAGCAGTTCAAAAACGAAACTATCTTCTCCAAAGGTAGTATATTAAGTAATTTGTACGTAGACCTCACACTAAATGACAATCAAGACAACTTAAAGATATAAAAATTGTTAGTTTTGGAGATGAACACACAGCCTTGAACTGCTGGGTTATTTAAAAATCACAAATTATAAAATTGTATAACCTAGTAAAGATCGTTAACAGTATTGATTTTTTTTGGGCGAAGTACCCTAAATCGGTTATAGAACACTCTACTACTCTGCGGAAGTATAAACTGTTCATATCTAGAACTTTACCATTATTTTTGTCACTTGTCATTAGATCTGCTGGGTTAAATAATCCAAACACATAAACATATGTATAAAATTATGTATACCAATACATAGTAAAGATAGTTAAAACTATTGATTTCTGGTCTATGAGTTACCCTACATCTGTTTTATACTATCAATGGCTTCAACACAAAAATTTTCGCACAAAAATTTTTATTGAAAAAAATTTCTATTGGAATTTTTTGATGCCAAAAAATTTTCTACAGAAATTTTTTGTATACAAAAAATTATCTATAGATATCTTCTGATACCAAAAATTTTCTATAAAATTTTTTTTTGATGTTAATATCCAAAAATCAGTATAAAACATTTTTTGGTTTAAAAAAATTATTATAGAAAATTTTTTCCTATCACAGAATTTCTATAGACAATTTTTTGGTATCAAAAAATTTCTTTGAAAATATTTTCGTGCCAAAAAATTTTTTTAAAAAATTTTTTGATACCAAAAAAATTTCTATACAAACTTTTTGATAGCAAAAAAATTCTATACAAATTTTTTGATAGCAAAAAATTTTCTACAAAAATATTTTGATAGCAAAAAATTTTCTATAAAAATTTGTTGATAGCAAAAAACTTTCTATAAAAATTTTTTGATACCAAAAAATTTTCTATAAAAATTTTTTGATACCAAAAAATTTTCTATAAAAATTTTTTGATACCAAAATATTTTCTATAAAAATTTTTGATACCAAAAAATTTTCTATAAAAATTTTTTGATACCAAAAAATTTTCTATAAAAATTATTTGATACCAAAAAATTTTCCATAAAAATTTTTTGATACTAAAAAATTTTCTATAAAAATTTTTTGATACCAAAAAATTTTCTATAAAAATTTTTTGATACCAAAAAATTTTCTATAAACATTTTTTGATACCAAAAAATTTTCTATAAAAATTTTTTGATACCAAAAAATGTTCTATAAAAATGTTTTGATACCAAAAAATTGTCTATCAAAATTTTTTGATACCAAAAAATTTTCTATCAAAATTTTTTGATACCAAAAAATTTTCTATAAAAATTTTCTAACGAAATATTTTTTACCAAAAAATTGTTTGCCTACAAAATTTTTCTTTAGAATAATTTTGATACCATAAAACTTTTCTATAAAAATTGTTTGTGTATCGTAACAAATTTAGTGCTCATTTAAGTCGATCACAACCAAATCTTCACGCTTTTTTAATTAAAATCACAAAAATTTGTTTTTGAATTGATTAAAATTTGTATTCCCCCAAAAAAAGCCAAAATATTATCAAACGTGTACAAATAAATAGTGACATATACTTGTATAATATGTTTGTTTGTCTGCATTTAAAATTAAACCCTGTACTATTTTAACATTAAATTAAATTTATTCATATTTAGCACAAATAATTATCTTATCAAACATTAGTCGAAAACGAATCTTTTAAATATTGTATTAGTGGCTAGAATCAAAAATCTATTGAGCTATAAATACAGCCGGTTTATCGATTTCAAATTTTAGTTTAGTTTCAAAATTGCAACCGAAAACTTAAAAAAATAAAATGATACCCGAAATCGATCCCGGTCTACCAGAATGGCTAACCATTGAATATTTAGAGGATAAACTGATAAAGCGTTATAATGATCAAAGCATAAAAGTGATTAAGGTCACGGGTAAAATTGGGGGCGGAAAGGGAGAAAATTATACAAGTGCTATTTTACCCATTAAAGTGTCCTATGTCAGCGATTCTGTGAAAGAACCCAAAATCGAGGCGATTGTCATTAAGATGACTTTCCAAGGGGATGGAGTTGAGGGTCGTACTCTGGGTCAATACAATGTTATTCAATGTGAAATTGACTATTATCGTTATGTGGCGCCACGTTTTGATGCCTTAATGAAGGAACTGGGCGACGATGATCAGATTTATGCCAAAACCCTATATGTAGATGAAGAACATGGTTCTATATTATTTGAGGATTTAGTAGCTAGGAAATTTGCTGTGGCCAATCGTTTCGGTCGCTTGGATACTAAGCATGTCCACCTGGCCTTACGTAAATTGGCTAAACTTCATGCCTGCGGTGCTGTCCTAAATGAACGTGATCCAGAATTCTTTAAAAAACACAAATTTGATCACGGTTTCTATAATCGTCACACTCGCGGCTTTCAGCCCATGATGTGTGGCGAAATGAAATCGCTGTCCAATTATGTCAACAGTCGTCCCGATCTTAAGGCTAAGTATGGCAAAAAATGTGAAGCTTTGATTGATCGCATTATGGATGACACCGAAAAATATTTCGATCCCGATGAAAATCAATTTATGACTTTTGTGCATGGCGACTATTGGACCAACAATATGATGTTCCAATATCCTAATGGTATTGATCAAGAGCCCTCAGATCAGTGTCCCCTGGATATGCAACTTTGTATTTGGAGTCATCCGGCTGTGGATTTACATTATTTCTTCAATACTTCGTTAAAGGAGGAACTGCGTATGAATAATCAGCAAGAGTTTATTAAATATTATTATGATATCTTGGACAGCACCTTGAAAGCTTTGAAGTTCAAAGGGCATTTGCCTACATTGTTTAAATTTAATTTGGAAGTGCAATCGCGTAAATTTTTGGGTGAGTTGAATATTAAAATATATATATAAAATAAAATTATAGGATGTAAAGAGTTTTACTAAAAAGTTTTACTCAAGTGTATTGCACTAGGATCCCAATTTATTACTATTATTAATTTTTCTAGTAAAATTTGTTGTTTAGACCAAAAAATATTTGTGGGGACAACCATTCCTTGACGAGTTTCAATGGATGGTAAGGCCATCATCATCAGTAGGACTAACCCTAATTCTAATTCAGATCGAAAACTAAGTATTATATCTTACTTTGCGAGACAAAATAAATACGAATTAAAGTGTCTATACAAATATAAACATAAAGCGAAGATTTTCACCGGAACACGGCAGTCGGTTCTTCGTTCCGGAACGACTCGGAAATCTTAGGATTCCGACCAAGGACTGCCACTTCTGCGATATTACCAATAATATCGCAGTTAAAACAACAACAACCGGAACAGAAGCACCATTTTTCAGTTTTATATTTCTTCATTTCCCAATCTTTTGTATGGAAATCAGCTCGGGTCAAGCTCCTTAAATTATTACAAGTATTATATACGCCTGTTCTGAAAATCACTTTCAAGTGAAATTGAAATAACATAAAAGACTCTAACTTCTAAAATTATTAAAATTTGCAAAGTCTTAACTGCGATGGGTAGTCATCTTGTCGCGATGCAGAGGCTTATGCGCAATAACCTAAGGCTATGCATGAATGAACAAGGCTATGCTGATGGAGATGTTACATCTCCTGTAGGGTCACCTATACTAGATAGGCTTAGGGGGAATGCTATACTAAGAACTACCCACCGCCTTATAACCTAGCATCTGTTCCTTACATTATGCAGCCAGTTGATATCATTGGATCCCTCTACAGTGGTCTTCAGTGCTGCTTACACTGAATTGTAGATGGGATCTATCCGTTTGGATTAAAAAAACCTCTTTTGTTCGATCGTTTCTGTAAATCCACAGGGTGTCTGTTTCCACATTGGGTGGCCCTGTGGTCTGCTCTGTTCCCCGCTGGGGCGGTTTTACAATCGATTTGACTGTAAGTATAAACGACACCCTCTAAATCATGATAACCATAAATAAAAGTACAACTATATCCCACCCATGAGTCCGGTCGGGGGCTTCATAATCTCTAGATGTAATCAATATTCTATCACGGTACCAGTATTAGGCCGCGTGATTTAAAAAAAATCTTCTGGAGCCAAACACCCAATTCAGGGTGTCTAAAGCATTCATTGCGCTCTACTCATGTAGAGGGCCAATATCCAAAACTACCAATACTGCCGGGCTCTTTGACATGGTCAAGCCTATACTAATATATGGTGGTCTGGTTTGGTGGACTGCACTCACCAAGGCAAACCAGCGGGATTCTTTTATTAAAATTTTAAAATCGGTTGCTCCAATGATTACTGGTCCCTTAAGAACCGCACCATCTAAGGCTCTCTTTGTCATGCTTAACTGGCTCCCAGTCGAACTAATGGCCTAACAAATTGCTCTTAACTCGGCTGTCCGACTTATCACTAACTTGACGTATGACGGATGTTTGGAGGTATAAACGCACCGATCTAGGTCAAAGAAGACTGCATCTTTATTCCGCTATTGGGGAACGAAATGCAGTATTCTTCCAGCCGAGATATGGGCCATTTACAAAGCAGTTAATTGGTATGATACCACAGTCTATACTACAGGGATATTCGTTTCTGTATCGACAGTCAGGCTGCCATAAAATCCCTATCCGTTGTTACTCGAGATTGCCGGGTATCTCTTAACGAGATGGCGAGACATTGTAACATTAAACTTTTCTGGGTACCCGTACATAACAGTATACCTTTAAATTCTACTGCGGACAAATTTGCTAAATCCGTTGC
Source organism: Stomorhina lunata (assembly GCA_933228675.1). Lineage (NCBI taxonomy): Eukaryota > Metazoa > Arthropoda > Insecta > Diptera > Rhiniidae > Stomorhina > Stomorhina lunata. Next base: position 29,916,752 of record OW121740.1, read on the forward strand.
ACTCCTGAGTCAGGAAAACATCGAACAATTTACGGTCTAACCCGCCTGCAAATCAGTAATTCGGCAATCTCTTTATGGGTCAACGCAGAATATTTGGTCCGCTGAAACCGCTTGTTCAATCTCCAGGCAACCACGGCCTACCTATAACAACAAAAGTTCAAAATGCCTGATTTCTCTACCTCGCCACCGACTTCGCAACTTAATCTCAACCTTAACAGGGCATTGCGCTTTTGGGTTGCATGCCAGAAGACTTAAACTTCAACATTATGACAACTGTCACAGCTATCACAACATCGAAGAGGAGTAGACATTTACTCATCTTCTCCGGCACTGCCCCGATTTTTCAAATTTGAGGGCTCTTAATCTGGGCGCGCTAGTATAGATATTCGTAAAATAGACTCATTTATCAAAGCTACAGGCTGGCTTGAATAAGCCTCTCATTAATAGTCTGGACAGCCCAACATGGGGCCGCCCAGTATGGGACCGCCCAATATGGGAAACAGATGCCCTGTGGATTTACAAAAAGTTCGAACAGAAAAAAAGGATTTTAAGATCCGAACGGACAGATCCCATCTACAGTTCAGTTAAAGCTGCACTGAAGGACTGAAGGGATCCAAGATATCATCTGGCCGCCCAATATGGGAAACAGATGGCAGATGATACGGGGATGGTTAGTTCTTAGTATAGCACTCCCCCTAAGCCTGTCTGTTATGGGTGTCCCTACAGGAGATATAATATCTCCACCATTTTTCATTGCACGTTAGCCTCTGCATCACGACAGAAGAATTGTTATTAACAATTGGATGGTAGTAAGAAGTCAAAATCTCAATTCCGATAGGCCAGTACTATGGGAGATACCCAAAATAATGAGCCAATTTAGGCAAATTTTAATAGCGATGGTCCTAATATGAATACAAATATTTGTGTCAAATTTTATAAAGATCGATGTGGACCGACTTTAACATTCGCATTTCTTAATTTGAATAAAAAATTTTAAATTTTTAATAACTTAACTAACAACTATTTTCCTTTTCCTTTCCAGCAATTAACGCCACCTTTGTCTTCCAAGCCCTTATGCTGAATACAAACACCGAACATGCTGAATTTGCCACTTTGATGAATGAGGAAGAGTTGGGTCGCAAGTTCAAGGATGCATGTTATTTCGAAAATGAATCGATGCAAAAGACTGTTGAAAACTTACTGCCCCTATTTGATAATTTGGGTCTTTTAGATCCATTGGAATAAGATAAAAGTATTTTAAATAAATTAAATTAATGAAAAAAAATTGTACCTACTTATTAAGAATTTTGTAAAATTAAAGCCAAAAATATAATAAAAAAAAAATGTTATAAAAAAATTGACTGTATTCAAATGAAATTCCAAGACAATTAAGCGATAACCGTCAGTATATCTGTCCGTCCGTCCATATGTTAGGAAAGAGCTAGGGCCTGTACAAAATGGGATATAGGACAACGAAATGCCTCGTTTCTTGGAAAAGTGTTATTCAATTTGGGCGAAATCGGTTTACATTTGACATATAAATCACTAACGGAAACAGCTTTACTGCCTAAATAAATATTGAGCCCCTAAACAAGGTCTGCAAGGAGGGACAAGAGAATGTGGGTGGATGAACAAGCGATCCATGTGGGTAGATGAACAAGGCGATGTGGATAGATTGAGCCCCTAAACAAGGTCTGCAAGGAGGGACAAGAGAATGTGGGTGGACGAACAGGCGATCCATGTGGGTAGATGAACAAGGCGACATGAGGACCTTATACAATATATCAAGGGCGTTGTGTGGCAAGCCTGCTTACACCAACAGTCCCATTCTGAGTAGTAGCGATACACTTCTCTCAATCCCGGATGAACAATTTATACGATGGATGGAACACTTCCAGTCAACATTAAACAATCCCATTGGATTAGAAGCACTGAAAGAAGTGCAAAATGAAACCAACCATTACTGTTTATTCAATGGAATTTCAGACAGCCCACCAACAATACAAGAAGTAAAGAATGCAATTAAAAGCCTTAAGCGCAACAAGGCCTCGGGCAGTGACATTATCTCAGCGGAGATGCTTTTATGTGGCGTTGAAGGATCGGCGAGACTGTGGCACCCATTTGTGCATAAAATATGGGAAGAATAAGCTCTACCAACCTCCTGGAATGAAGGTATACTAGTCAAAATACCAAAATGGGTGACTCCAAAGACTGCAATAACTACATGGGAATAACAATTCTTCCAATACCGAGCAAAATACTAAGTCGAGTAATTTTGAATAGAACGTCTGACGCAGTTTCTTAAACACTCCGTGAAAATCAATCGTTTATCGACTTTATGAAGGCCTTCGACAGTGTCAACAGGAGCTATCTATGGAGAATTTTAGAAAACCGTAACATGCCAACGAAAATTCTGAACTTAATTTTGGCAATGTACGTGGACTTTAAATGCCGGGTTTTACATAAAAGAAAATTGTCTAATCCGTTCGAAGTTACTGCTGGAGTTAGACAAGAATGTATCTTATCCAATGGACACCCTTTAAACAACTCGAGGACTTGGAATACGCCGATGGCGTATGTCTTCTAAGCCAAAGCCCAGGTCACCTTCAAGAAAACACTATTACTGTTGAATCTCGGGCAGTTGTGCTGGAAATCAATATTTCTAAGACGAAGATTATGCCTGGAGGCTATGGCACAAACCCGTCGCCACACATCAATGTGGGTAACGAGGTAATTGGAAGTGTGGGTACCTTTAATTATCTTGGTAGTTTTATATCTACAAAAGGTGGCGCCGACGAGGATATTGAATCGCGTATTAATAAGGCAAAATCTGCATTCGGCATTCTCCAAGCTATTTGGAAATATCAACAACAACTAAGTTACGAACATATAACTCGAATGTCAAGTACATCTTGTATTACGGCTGCGAAACTTGGAAATGTACAAATGCTATCGAAAAGCGCCTACAAACCTTTACAAACAAATGCTTGCGGCAAATCCTTAATATATGGTGGCCAAATCGCATAAGAAATGAAGATCTCCTAAACGCTACAAACCAAATTCCTTCTTCTATAGAGGAATGTCAACGGAAATGGCGGTGGAAGGCCACACACTTCGAAGGCCAAATACCAACATTGCTCGACAAGCGCTTCGTTGGAATCCACAAGGAAGCGGCCGTCGTTTTGGTGCAACTGCTAGAACGTGGAGAAGGTCAATTGATGCGAGTTTGATTGATTGAGAGTTACAAGCAACAAACTATTCATGGAATGATGCATGCCTAACATCTCGCAATAGAGTTCGATATAAAAGGATGGTTGAGGTCCTATGCTCCACTGGGAGTCAAGGATAACAGAAGAGAAGAAAACAAACATCGTTAGGGCATTAAATTTTGGTATGAATAATATCAAACTCTTGAAAAAGTTCAAATTGTTAGAGCTATACCAATAAATTATAACAGCTGTGACTTAAAAAACAAATTCTTGAACAAGTTTGGTATTAAAATTGTGAAAAATTGGTCCTCATTTAACCATATATTTCAATAAATAAAAGTTGAATCCAAAATATAACCGCAAACATTTTACCCCGGTAGCAGCCCTTCTCAAAAATGTTTTTTTTTTGTCAAATTTGGAGGTTAGTAGGGAATAAGTGGTGTTTAATTGAGACTCTCGATTAACTACATTCTTGTTGTCTTGTTGCTATTGACATATTTGCTCCCAGACAATCATGTTAGCCTATATTCGTCAAATTGTTAAGCCAGCAAAAGGCACCATTTCTGTTTTCCAATCACCCTATGTTGGAGTTGTTGTTGACATACCTACAATTTCGTCGGCTTATTATGCAAACCTGCGACATTCGCTTTTTAAGAAAATGTATATTTTTTATGAGTTAATATGTTTGCATATTAAGCAGTCGATTTATTGTCGTGCTGGCCATCACAGCTTTAAGCAAACAATTTTATAGACATGTGTATCTTTAATTTTTTAATTATATTTTTGTTTTGTTTATTCTTTGTTATTTAAATTTTCTGAAAACCTTTTTGAATTGAATCTTTTATAAATGAATGTTTAATTTTTGTGCACATATGGTCTAGCTGGCCGGCGCCTTTTTTTATATATATTATAAATTTACTTTATAATAGTATTAATAAATAAATATATGTATCTTTTTTGCAGTGTATTTTACCATATAAATTATCTATATTTACAAACACCCTGTAGGTATAAATGTTTTAGTGTCACTTTTCACCACTAGATGTCGTGGATACCATATCTGGCATCACATCTGAAACATTTGTTTTATTTTGACATTTTATTTGTTTTCTTTTGTCTTGTAGGAAAAAATCTTTGAGTGCACGTGTCGGGAAAATTTAGAAAAAACGCAAAAGAAATCTTTATATTTTGTTAAATATATAACTAAAAAATGGGTAAATTAAATGTTACCGTCTTGCGTTATTTGACGAAGGAAGATTTTCGTGTCTTAACAGCGGTAAGTCGAAACATTTCCTCTAAAAGATTGAACTAAGAAAATTGTTTTGAATCTAGGTTGAAATGGGCATGAAAAATCATGAACTGGTACCCGGACCCTTGGCAGCCTCTATTGCCAATATCAAGTCGGGAGGCGTACACAAGCTGCTGAAGGAGTTGTGCAAGCACAAGCTGTTGACCTACGAAAGAGGCAAAAGATGTAAGTAGCTTTTAGCCTTAAAAAAGTTTACATTTTACAAAATTCCTCATCCTTAGTTGATGGCTATCGTCTTACCAATACTGGCTATGATTACTTGGCCTTGAAGTCCCTAACAATGCGTGGTTCGGTATCTTCGTTTGGTAACCAGATTGGAGTGGGTAAAGAATCCAATATTTATGTGGTAGCCGATGAGGAGGGCACTCCCATTTGTTTGAAATTGCATCGTCTGGGACGTACATGTTTCCGTAATATTAAATCTAAACGTGATTATCATGGACGACGACACAAGGCGTCTTGGCTGTATTTGTCACGAATTTCGGCAACTAGAGAATTTGCCTATATGTCGGCTTTGTATGAAAGAGGTTTCCCAGTACCCAAACCCATTGATTTTAATCGTCATTGCGTTTTGATGGAATTGGTTAATGGTTGGCCGATGTAAGTTGTACATACATAAATATTTGAATTGCAGTTGTTTTTATTTATTTTGTTTATTTTTTAAGGACCCAAATTCACGAGCTCCGAGATCCTGATCAAGTGTATGATGATTTAATGAACTTAATTGTTCGCTTGGGCAATTCTGGTGTTATACATGGTGATTTCAATGAATTTAACTTAATGTTAGGTGATGACGGCAAACCAGTTTTGATAGATTTTCCGCAAATGATGTCAACTTCTCATGAAAATGCTGAATTGTAAGTATAAATTGAAAGGTTATAGGTTCATATCAGGCTAAGGATATGATTTTGAATTTTTAATAATTGATAAGAACATTGACAAGAGTATGAGCAACAGATTAGTGTGTGACACATAACTGTAGGTTTTCTGAAGAAGGTGTCTTAACAATATCTAGTAAGTTATCTCTCGATTTTTGCTTGGATACCCACTTTCCTGACAAATATTGTAATCAGACGGATTACAAAGCCTATGGCTCAGTAAGCTAAACATCTGCTGTATTGACCAAAAATATATTCCATGAGGCCCTATGCTCCACTGGGAGTCAAGGATAACAGTAGAATAAGATATCCCTGCTATATAAAGAGTGACCTAAGCAGTTCTTATTTCAAAAACTTTAACCGCTTTTGAAATAAAAACCTTTTCATACGAGATGCGGATATTTTAGATCTTATAATTTCTAGTGAAGTCATTGGTTAAGTATACTATAATAGCTTTTCTAGTTAAAAATGTAGCATTTAATAACATTAATCCAGTTGCCATAGCTTAATCTCATATTAGTTCGGGAGTGGACGTTAGTCTTAGAAAGCTTACAAATAGACCTTTTATTAGTTCCTACTAAGGGTTTTCCGACTTGTGCAGATTTTTTGGCACGAAAACAACCAAACTGATGAGACCACTCCAAACTATATTCTGGTATCCCTTGAAAAGATTGGTGTTGTTGTAACAGCTCTTACATTAACAATTTTATCAATTTGATGTTTAAGGCGGATCTGTTTGGAGGTCAAGGGCAAGATATTGTGCTACTTCCACTGGATGAATCCTTAAATCGTCAGGACTAAGTGAAGTGGGGTTGGCGGTACCGTTGAATATGTGGGGGCATCATGAGAATCCTGACCACATGCTGGACACAAATTGTGACGGTCTATGTAGGAGCAAAAGATGTTTAATCTGTTGCTGCCAGTTGTGCCACAACGACACTTAATTTTCGAGCGGTCCTAATGCAACATTCTAAGTATTCTCATTCATCGAATTATTATTGGACAAGGAACTGAATTTCAAGTTCTATACCACAGACAGGGCAGTTAAACTAAACTTAAAACCTAGCCCTGTCGACTTGTTATACCGATCGGTAGTAATACCGATGAGTTTTGATATAAAAATAGAAAATGTGTTTGCGATATTTAATGTTCTTCTGTTATCCTTGACTCCTCATTTTATTTAATGAATTCTTAACATTTATTTTCTTTCCAGTTTCTTCGATCGTGATGTTCAGTGTGTACGTGAACTTTTCCGTCGAAAATACAATTACGAAAGTGGAGAATATCCCAAATTTACAGACATCATTAGAGAAGATAATTTAGATACTGAAGTCCATTGTACAGGCTATGGTTTTACCAAGGAAATGGAAAAGGATTTGCTTAAGGTAAATAAATATTTCTCAAAGAAAAAAATCCCTCAATTAAATAAAACTTTACAATTTTTTTAGGAATACGGCATGATTGAAGAATCTGATGATGAGGGAGAAATCAACGATGATAATGATGTTCCCGAATTAGTTGAATCCACAAACGATGACATCAATGAATATCGTAAACAATTGGAAAATGAAATAAGTTTTAGTGAATTGAAATCCGCTAAAACTGGAGATGATTCTATAAGACGCTATATAGAGTCATGTACACAATATTTGGGTAATATAAAAATAGGACCAGAAGTTGAAATACCCGAGGGTTCAGTCAAAACAGAAGAACTGCCTACCAAACTAAATGCTGAAGAATTGAGCCATAAAAAGCAAGAAACTGAAGTATCTTCCACAAATTTGCCTAGTAAAGAAAACAATGAAGTGGACGAAACTTCTTCAAATCACGCCAAACAAGATGATTCTGATGCGAAGTCTTTAAGTTCTAACGATTTAGAGACGGATAATGTTCCCGAAATGGCTGATGTTGATCCTAATTCTCGTATGTATCGTTTAAAAATGGTGGAAAAACTTTTAAATGATGCCCGTTCTCAACGCTCGTATTCAACTGCGGCTAGTACCATAGCACCATCTGTTATTACAGATCGTATTCGTCGTAATATGGATAAAAAGGAAAAAATTGACATGCGTAAACGTTGTGTGGCCAAGGGTGAGGCGAGTGCTGTGCATCGTCATCGCAAGGAGAACAAGGATGTAGTTAAAGAATATGCCGGTTGGGATTTTTAATATTTCCTTTTCTTTTTAGCTTAAGTATAGATATTTTAAGAGGAATTAAATATGAGTTAATTCTTTTGTAATAATACGTATTTTTTTCTTATTTTTATTTAACAAAATTATTTTTTATTTGAAATTGAGATGAATAAATATTAAGGAAATATTGTGACTCCTAAACGATTTAATTTATTTTAAAAATATTAAGAGAATATATAAAGGCAAATTTTAAACACGGAGGAAAATGTTCAGCTCAAGGAGAATTCAGCTTCCCGGGAATGTTTATAATAAAAAATATCAAATAGTCGCCTTGACCGAGTATAGCATTTTCATACTTGCATTTTTTTTTAATTTTCGATGTAAAAATTTTTTAAAGATACATTTTTCAATGCTAAATTTGAGAATCGAAAAATTCTTAAATTTTTTAGGTTAGGTTTTGGCTTTCGATGATTTTAAAATTATTAGAATATTTAAATATTTTTTTATTGTTTTTATACTTCAATTATTCAAATATTTGGACAAAAGTATGACACGATAATAAATTTTATCCTCGAGGGATTCTTGCAATAATTTATGTTTCTATTTTTTATCTGTAAAAAATAAGATGAAAACATAAAAAACAAACGAATTTTAAATTATTTTTCAAAACTATAAACAAAACTTACTCTTTCTTTTATCGACTTCAGTATCCTTTAAACACTTTTTACAAGCAGATTTTCGCGCATCTTTACAAAATTTCGTACAATCCATATCATAGGTGGGATAACATTTACGAAGGCCATCTTTTGGATGCGGATTATAGATTGTCTTGCGTTTAGGAGGTACTTTTGTGGCAGTAGCCTTACACTGGCTCTGTCTACCCAGATCATCTGAGTTCTTGTTTTCACCCTGCTTGGAGCTGTAGCGGCGCATAAAACCAAAGTTGTAGAAGTTTTTAGATTTTAACGAGGGTATATTATAGGTACGCCTAATGACACTGGGATTGAAAGTAACACCTGTAGTATGTAAACTTTTGCTAGTTTTTTCACATTTAGGTTTGGTATTGCTTTTCTTTCTTGCACAAGACCGTTGTCCAGATCCCTTTTTAGGTTGAGCTTTTTTGCAGGGTGATTTGGATTTATCATCTCCACAGGGGTTCTTCTTTTTGCTACCGCATGGATCTTTCTTTTTCTGGCCACCACAAGGATCTTTCTTCTTAGCACCACCACAGGGATCTTTCTTTTTATCTCCACCACAGGGGTCTTTCTTTTTATTTCCACCACAGGGGTCTTTCTTTTTGCTACCACATGGATCTTTCTTTTCAGCACCTCCACATGGATCTTTCTTTATGGCACCACCACAGGGATCTTTATTTTTATCTCCACCACAGGGATCTTTCTTTTTAGCATCACCACAGGGAGCCTTCTTTTTATCACTTCCACAGGGACCTTTCTTTTTAGCACCTCCACAGGGATCTTTCTTTTTAGCACCTCCACAGGGATCATTCTTTTTAGCACCACCACAGGGATCCTTCTTTTTATCACTTCCACAGGGATCTTTCTTTGTAGCACCACCACAGGGATCTTTATTTTTATCTCCACCACAGGGATCCTTCCTTTTATCACTTCCACAGGGATCTTTGTTATCAGCACTCCCACAGGGATCCTTCTTTATAGCACCACCACAGGGATCTGTCTTTTTGCATGGCGATTTCTTTTTATCCCCACCACATGGTGACTTCTTCTTATCCCTGCAAGAACCGTCTGTCTTACAAGGATCTTCATTACATTTAGGTTTATAAGGTGGAGGATCATCATAACATTTATTTTCCTTTTGTTTCTTTCCCTTTTCCTTAGCCTTTCCACATTGCGGCTGGTTTTTAGGAGTCTTCTTAGCTAATTCCATGGGTAAGGCCAAATTACTGGCTTTCTTTTTAGGTAAACTTTTCGAGCATGGATCTTCCTTCTTACATTTAGGCGAAACACATCCACTGGGAAATTTGTTTTGGTTCTTTTTCCTATCCATTTCCTTTTGATGTTCAAGTTTTTCCATTTCGTCTTTACAAGGATCTGGACATTCATTTGGTTTGCAGGGATCATCTTTTTTGCAGCCATCACCCTTGACCTGTATTTGAACAAGAAGGTCTGGTCGAAAACTCACCTTGGGAACTTGATAGTTTAGACTGTCCTGGGCTTGTTTGTCCTCGAAAACCTTGTCTTGTTCTTGAATCCAACAATGGGATGAAAGGGAAATTGCTTTAGGAACTTTGTAGCTTAAACTGTCCATAGCTTTTCCACATTGTGGCTTGTTTTTATTAGTTTTTATATCTGTCTTCTTAGCAAATGTCAAATTACTGGCTCTAGTTTTTGTTGAACTTTTCGAGCATGGATCTTCTTTCTTACATTTAGGCGAAACACATCCACTGGGAAATTTTTTTTGGTTCTTTTTCCTATCCATCTCCTTTCGACGTTCAAGTTTTTCCATTTCATCTTTACAAGGATCTGGATGTTCATTGGGTTTGCAGGGATCCTCTTTTTTGCAGCCATCACCCTTAGCCTGTATTTGAGCAAGAAGGTCTGGTCGAAAACTCACCTTGGGAACTTGTTTCTTCTCGGAAACTTGATCATGTTCTTGAATCCAACAATGGGTTGATAGGGAACTCGCCTCAGGAACTTTGTATTTAAGACTGTCCTTGACATGCAGCTCCTTGGAATCTTTGGATCTGAGCATGCCCCTTACTTGAGGTCGTACAGATTCATTAGGGTTTGATTTCTTACTCAACCCCTGACATTTGTCTAAAGCTGCTCTACGTTTTTCAGCCTCAATAAGAGCCTCGTTGTAGGCATTGCATTTTAAAAGCAACTCCTTGGTTCCAAACAATTTTGAAAGATAGGGGAAATCGTAATTTGGATTACACTTTGAACATGAAACTTTACTAGAACTATTAGGTCTAGTTTTGAATGCGTGTGAATCATCACTTGTTTTAGTAGAGAAAGGTTTCGCAATTGTCGACATGTGAACTATTGGATTAGTTAAAAGCGAGCTCTGAATTTCTGGAAAAGGAATATTTGCATGCCATGTTATTTCACTTAGATTCAATTTAGGTCTCTTGAGATTCATCAAATAAAGTGGGTCAATATTCCCTTCACTAGACCTAGATTCGCTCGATCCACTTTCCAAATATAGAGGCAAAGACATACAGGGTTTGATTCTCTCAGCTATTATATGATTATCTACAAAGATTTGCATGGATTGCAGGCAGCATTGCCTTAAAGTGTTATCCAATAAAACTGCCAAAGCTTCTTGAGAATCACTAACTGAGAAGGAATTTACAAATGAAAGATTATTTTTGTTCTCAGTTTCATTTTCCGGTTTATCCAAAATACACTCTTCTGATGTTCGATTTTCGGAAACTTCATTTAAAGCTGCACTAAAAGCTTCAATTTGCTTTAGATTTTGGGGTTTTGAAAATATGGATTTTATGGTATGTCTCAAGATATTCTCATCGGCATTTTGCCAATTGAGAGGTATTATTAAAACTTTGGATGTTTTGCTATTAATATTACCCAGGTCTATTAAGGCTACTGGCAAAATTGAGCAAGTACCAGCTGACATTTCATTCAAAGAGATTTCTTTAAGAGATTCCCCCCTATTTGCGGTATTTGAGATTTCCCTTGAATAAATTCTTTTTATTTGATCATATTTTGGCCCTTGTAAAGTTTTCACTAGCGAGGTGTAACGCCTATTGTTGTTATTGCATGAGAGTCTTGCAGTAAGCTTTAAAATAATCAGGCCATTAAAGGATATCGGGCTGTCGGGAAACAAATAACTTACCTTTATAATCGTTAAAAGCTTTGCCAGAAAACGCATTTTTATTAATTTATAGGAAATTTACTTAAAATTTAGTTAAAAAAACATATAAAATATATTTTTTATTTTTTTATTTTTTAAACGTTTAATTTTTTTTATGAAATTTTTAAAATAAATTTTTGATTGACATTAAAAAACGAGATAGCTTTTGAAAAATTTTTATAAATAAATTTCTAACTTCGAAAAATGGGAATGGATTTGGGTAACATAATTATTAATTGTGTTCGCGTACGCTAACGAAACTACCCAAACCAGTCCGAAGTTGCCCAAAACTTACCTAATGATGTTCCCGTAAGTCTTTACTAAATTGTGAATATATTTTGACTAGTATTTTCATAAATAGAAATAAAACAGTATAATATTGTATTATAACGCTTTTATTTTCAAATATATCGAATAACTTAATAATTTATATAACAAATTTCAATGGTTAATCACAGTTTTAAAGCCCTTTTAAACCACTTTTAAAAGAACTTTAAATTTAACATGAATATGATTTAAAAAGATTTTCCGAAAACTAAGAGCTACTTGAAGAACTCGAAGCCGAAAGAGCAGCACTAGCGCTGCCTGAGCTAGCAGCAAAGACTTGTCTTATATTCGAGAGAAACCCCCATAACTTACTACCTATAGAACCCAAAACTTCTAAGAATTGCAGATCAGAACTTCCATTGATCATTTCACGTTCCTCTTCGGTTTCGATGGCCATTGACATATTTTGTTCACCCATCGGTTGCATTTCACTGAGCAGAGTGCGATGACGCTGTACATGTTCGGTGTGATTGAGATGACCATCACGTACACTATTCACTAAATGGCGGACGGATTCCAAAACGGGTATACTTTGTTTAGAACGTTGCCACATGCTTTCATTCTTAGCCGATTCATGTTGTTCATTGTCCCCGAAACCATTATCCAATGTATTAATCTCATCTTCCATTAGGTCATCGCTAGTTTGGCTATAGGAAATTTCATTATCCTGCTCGGATTTTGAACTATCCTGGGAGAGATTTTCTTTTTTGGGAACAATATTTTCCAAATGATCTAAATTTGTTTCAAAATTCTCCACAAAACGTCCAAAGAGTTGTTGTAAGGCTCCGCGCATTTCGGGATTATTCTCAGAGGTTAGATTAGAGCGGAAATTTTCAAAATCAAATTCTTCAAATTCATTGTGCTGCTGGCCCTTTTGCTGTTTTTGCAATTTACGCTGATTCACGTAACTGACAATGTGAGTAGTGGCAGCGGTGGTTGATGTGGCTGGATAGGATGCGCATTGTAATGCTAAATTCTGAAAAATAATAAAATAAATCAAATTATTATATAGGTTTGTAATCGTATGTTTGGTTTGTTTGAAATTGCGACATCTTCTGAGAAAGAAAAATTTAAAATTCTATTAAGGTTTCATTCAAAATTCTAAATAAAAAATTGAATGCATTTAGATTTAAGATTTCATTTGCATTTTTATTTATTGTTGCGTTTTATTAAGAAAATGTTTAGCTGGATGTTACAACTTGAATATAGATATCGAATTAAATTTTTTTTATTCACAATGAGTCGGCGATTTATTACTAAAAGTGATAAACGCATTTCCGTTTTAAATATAAAAGTGCTATTAATTTACATTTAATAGCAGTTTTTGTAACTAATACGAGTATTGCCTTTTATGTTTCAAGATAAGTGAATACAGATTTTGTCCATAAAGGAATTCAATTTGTATCTAATTTGGGATGCAGTTGTTGTCTGGGTTTCCTGCTAACAGATAATAACTGTATTCAATTCCTACTCACACCTTCTCGTGGTACATCTTGGAAACGTGAGCAACCTAGTTGAAGATGGGGTAAACAACCCGAGTGGGATTTTAGGTCAGGGCTAACGTGAGGGGAGTTATCTTGGAGCTATTCCGACGTATTTAGTCTAAGGGTCTAAGATAATTGTACTTGGTAAACTACGAAACTGTAGCGTCTATAAGCGGGCGTCTGTCTCGGATCGAACGGATCGCTTTACAAACGTGGCTATTGTCTTTAGACTCATCATCCATCGACTTAGCACTTACGATGTTTTAAACATGGAAAGAGAGTTGAGGCGCTGTGCTCCACTGGGAGTCAAGGATAACAGAAGGAGAAGAAGAAGAAGCATGGAAAGAAATAAAATTACAGATTATACTACTCCAAGGGGTAATCAATCGAGAAATACCTCTGCTACGGCAGCTGACACAAGAATTTTGGAGGTGCCTAATCTATGCAAGAACATAATGATGAATAAAACCAATTCTATGCAAAGAGATCGGACTATAAAACCTAATATAGGTATGAAAGAAAGTTTAAAGTTTGCGACGTGGAACGTTTGAGTCAAGGATGGCAGAAGAAGAATTTGGACCAAATGGTCTTTCAATAAAGTATTATCATATTTTTTCTAATCTAACAGCAAGATTAATTCAATTTCTAGATTAAATCTAATATGACAGCTAAAGTTTAATATGGATCAATTTTGTTAAAGTTAAGATAATTGATCCATGGGCTGCTGTTATTGCCTGGGCTTCCGGCCAACAGGTAATAACTGTATTCAATTCCTACTCACACTTCCTCGTGGTACATCCTGGAAACGTGAGCAACCTAGTTGAAGATGCGGTTAACAACCCTAGTGGGATTTTAGGTCAGGGCTAACGTGAGGGGAGTTATCTTGGAGCTATTCCGACGTATTTGGCCTAAGGGTCTAAGATAATTGTACTTGGTAAAGTACGAAACTGAAGCGTCTGTTCAACATATTAGTTGCGGCTGCAAGCGGGCGTCTGTCTCGGATCGAGCGACTCGCTTTACAAGCGTGGCTCTTGTCTTTGGACTCATTATCCATCGACTAAGCATGGAAAAAGAGTTGAGGGCCTGTGCTCCACTGGGAATCAAGGATAACAGAAGAAGAAGCAAGGGGTTATCAAGCAAGAAATTCCTCTTCTACGTCAGCTGGCACAAGGATTTTGGAGGTGCCTAATCTATGCAAGAACATAATGATGAATGAAACTAATTCTAATCCAAAGAAATCGGACTATAAAACCTAATAAAGGTATGAAATAAAGTTTAAAGTTTGCGACATGGAACGTACGCACGCTATACAAAACTGGGAAACTAAGGCAAGGGAAAGTTCGGAACGAAAATACTGCGTTTCTTTACTCCGGTCGGCAGAAGGGTGATGGGCATTATTAGGGGTGTGGGCATTCTGATGACTAAAAAAATAGCTAAATCCATGATAGCATGGTATTCCATCATTGAGGGGCTAATGGCAATAAAACTTAAGACTAGTGCTCGTAATTGGATAATTATCAATGTCTACGCTCCTACTGAACTCCAATCTGAAAACGACAAAGACAAATTTTTTGATGTATTAAGCAGTTGGATGAACAGTCATGTACATAATTGTGATATTACCATGATACTAGGCTTTAACGCCAAGGTAGGCACAAACAACACCGGACAATGGAAAAAGATTAATCGAACTATGCTGTGAAAGGAAACTGGTTGTAGGTGGCACAATTTTTCCTCATAAGCTCCACCATAAAATAACTTGCCAATAAGAACCAAATTGATCACATTTTGATCAGTGGCAATCATCTTTACTTGATGTAAGCTCGAGGCGCGGAGCAGATATAAACAGCGACCATCATTTAGTTATATCTATTAAAGTTCGATTGAAGGTGGCGGCTCTGAGGTCTGAAACGGCAAAAGCCAATCGGAAAATTGATGTTGGGAAACTGAAATCAGAGCGACATCGAAATGCCTTTATTACTTCTATAAGGAATCGGCTTCCAGATGTTGTTACAACGAGGTTGGTCAACAATCGTTGGGTTTCAAAGACCATAAAAGGAAAGTCTGGCTCACCCAGATATAAACGGCGACTATCATTTAGTTATATCTAAAGTTCGATTGAAGGTAGCGGCTCTGAGGTCTGAAACGACAAAAGCCAATCGGAAAATTGATGTTGGGAAACTGAAATCAGAGCGACATTGAAATGCCTTTATTACTTCTATAAGGAATCGGCTTCCAGGTGTTGTTAACAACAACGACGTTAATATTAAAGAAATTGCAAGTTGTGTCACTCAAATGTACAACGAGGTTGGTCCACAAACGTAAGGTTTTAAAGACCATAAAAGGAAAGTCTGGCTCACCCAGATATAAACAGCGACCATCATTTAGTTATATCTAAAGTTCGATTGAAGATAGCGGCTCTGAGGTCTGAAACGGCAAAAGTAGATCGGAAAATTGATGTTGGGAAACTGGAATCCGAGCGACATCGAGGAATCGGCTTCCAGATGTTGTTATTAACAACGACGTTAATATTAACGAAATTTCAAGGTTTGTCACTTAAACGTACAACGAGGTTGGTCAACAGACGTTAGGTTTCAAAGTCTATAAACGGAAAGTCTGGCTCACCCAAGCAACATGGGACCTGATTGAAGAACGTTAAACCTTAAAGAATACAATTCTAAATGCAGACGTGGATGTTGTGGTGCTTAGTACAACATACCGTGGCCCATCCAATAGAATAAAAAGGAGGGACAAGAGAATGTGGATAGATGAACAAGCGAGCGAAGCTGAGTCAGCTTGAAGTAAAGGCGACATGAGGACATTGTACAATATATCTAGGGCTTTGTGTGGCAAACCTACATACGCCAACAGTCCCTTCCTGAGAAGTAGCGGTAGACTTCTCTCAATCCCGGATGAACAATTAATAATAAGATTAATGGAACACTTCCAGTTAACATTAAACAATTTTATTGGATTAGAAGCACTGACGGAAGTGCAAAATGAAACCAACCATTTCATTTTATTCAATGGAGTTTGGCCACCAACAATACAAGAAGTGCAGAATGCCATTAAAAGCCGTAAGCGCAACAAAGCCTCGGGCAATGACAATATCTCAGTGGATATGCTTTTATGTGATGTTGAAGGATCGGGGAGACTGTGGCATCCATTTGTGCGTAAAATATGGGAAGTAGAAGCTCTACCAACCTCTGAAATGAAGGTATACTAGTCAAAATAACAAAAAAGGGTGTCTCCAAAGACTGAAATAACTACAGGGGTATAACACTTCTTCCAATACCGAGCAAAATACTAAGTCGAGTAATTTTGAATAGAACGTCTGACGCAGTTTCTGAAACACTCCGCGAAAATCATTTTGGGTTCCTAGAGAATATATGTACGTGGACTTTAAATATCGGGTTCTACATAAAGGTAAATTGTCGAATCCGTTAGAAGTTACTACTGGAGTAAGACAAGGATGTATCTTATCACCTATACTTTTTATCCTTGTCATCGACAATATAATGCGCACGGCACTGAATGGTAGACGTGGTATCCAATAGACACCCTTTAAACAACTCGAGGACTTGGAATACGCTGATGACGTAGGTTTTCTAAGCCAAAGCCCAGGCCACCTTCAAGAAAACACTAGCGCTATTATTGTTGAATCTCGGGCAGCTGGGCTGGAAATCAATATTTCCAAGACTATGGCGCAAAATCGTCGCCACACATGAATGTAGATAACGAGGTTATTGGATGTATAGGTACCTTTAATTATCATTTTAGTTTGGTATCTACATAAGGTGGCGCCGACCAGGATATTGAATAGCGTATTAATAAGACAAAATCTGCATTCGGCATTCGGAAATCTCGGCAAATATCAACAACAACTAAGTTTCGAATATATAACTCGAATGTCAAGTCCATCTTGTATTACGGCTGCAAAACTTGGAAACGCACAAATGCCATCGATTAGCGCCTACAAACCTTTGCAAACAAATGCTTGCGGAAAATCTTTAATATATGGTGGCCGAATCGTATAAGAAATGAAGATCTACTAAACGCTACAAGCCAAATCCCTTCTCCTATAGAGATATGTCAGAGGAAATGGCGGTGGATAGGCCACACACTTCGATGGCCAAATACCAACATTGCTCGAAAAGCGCTTTGTTGGAATCCACAAGGATGCGGCCGTCGTGTTTGTGCATTTGCTAGAACGTGGACTATAAATTGACGTGGTAGTAAAAAAACTAATTTTTTGTTTTAAATTTATGTATCACTATTTATGTTACTCTTCCCGATTTATAATTATATTAATAATTGTCATACTTTTTTCCACACTTACATTTAGCACTAACAATAACGAAAAGACCCAAAAAGCTTTTTTCAACATTTTCAAGGTCATTCGATGAACATTGAAATGAACCAAACCAAAGCAAAGTATTTTATATTTTAATAAAATGTCTTTTATATATTTCCTTCAACCAGAAGACTTTAAACCGTTTCGAGCAAATTACAAATTAAAACTGACCGTTGGGCTAATAATATTAAAAAAATCCAAGAATATACCTACAGAAAACTAAAAAAAAATATTTATTGATGAGAAATTAAAATTCAATGCGTGTACTTTTACATACGAGTGTTTTGTATAATCAAACCTTTAAACAATAAAGCGTAGAAAATCATGATTGTTATTATATTTTTTTTTTCAAATTTTGCAGATAAAAATGCCATTATAAAGTGCAAGTGTAAAAATAATTAACAGGCAATGAAATTCTTAACATATTTGGCATAAATCAAATATTTTTGATAATGAGTAAGTGGGTGTTTACTCATGCACTGTGATTATATTAAATTCAGTGGGTAATTTTGCGCAGTGGTGGGTTCATGCCAGTTCTTCTTTATCTAAATATTTGTATAACAGTTTTTCTATAGAAAAAAATATTTCTATAACAGTTTTTCTGAAGAAAAAATCTTTGTAGAAGAGTTTTTCTTAAGAAAAAGAGTTTGTAGAACAGTTTTAATATAATAGAAAAAATCTTTGTAGAACAGTTGATAAAATTTTCTTGTAATAAAACAAAGGACTTAAGACACATACTTGAAGTTAGAGCCATCTACCGGCAAGTAGTTAGTTAAATGGCTTGTGAATTTGCTAAACACCAAATGCATCATATTTCCTTCATTTGGTAACGCTATTTTTCTCAGCTGTTTTTTGTGTTTACTTATTCCTTTGTTTTGATTTGTGATTTCGGATAAAACGCAAAAAGGCGGACAAAAATGTCAAAACATTTCAAAAGCCTTTGGTCAAAAGTGAGAAGTCTTTCACTAGATAGGGTAAAATTAAAAAATAGATTTTTAATAAAAACGAATTAGCTTTTAATAATTTGTCATAAACAAATAAAAGTTTCATAGCACAACAGCAGTAACTGCAAAATCCCTCAGCAACAACGAAATGAGCAGCTCATCAGAAACCTCAACGCCCACATCGAAAAGTGGCCAGGCTATAGAGAAATTAAAAGAATTTGGCTATGCCTTCAACGCCGGTAAGATAAACTCAAAGAAAGTTCTAAAACAAATTTTATTTTTTTACTTAAAATCCTTATAAAAGCTGGTGAATTACGTAAAATCGACAAGGACACTGGAGAAGTTGGCGATGAGCCATTTCAATTTGAAGTCACCAAGGATCATGTGAAAAATCAGGCTCATTATGAGAAACTAGCAGATGTGGGTGAAGTGAATGAATGACTGAGTGCATTTCAATTGTTTGTGTTACTTGTTGTTATGCAAAAATAATATTGATTTTTTGTCTTCTTTTTTGTTTATAGCAAATTCCTGAAATTGTCTATGATTTGCTAGAACAAAACGGTCTTTCGCGCACCTATATCCCAGAAGAGGCTCCTCCAGAAGAATCAACATTTTTCTTTTCATATCCGGAAAAATTGGAGAAACCCAAGAAGCTTATTGTTATTATACATGGTAGTGGTTTCGTGCGGGCAGGCCAGTGGGCCAGGAGGTGAGTGTATATTTACATAAAAACTGATACTGAAAAGTGTCCTTCATAAGAAAATAGATAATCAGAAGGTCTTTTTGAATAAAAGAAAGCAAGTAATTACACTTATCCATAGACTTACAAAGCCATTGGTAATTAAAATGAAATATGTTGGTGTTTAATTCATATCTTTCCATTACTTGAGTAAAGAGATTTTTGGTACCATGAAAGTTTTGACGTCTTCTTCTATAAGTTCCCTCGTTATCATTTTCGAAGACTTTCTTTGCTGTTGTATTTTTATTCATCCGCACAATGAGTCCTAGTAAACGCAGCCGCTCGCTGTTTATTCCCTTCCATGACAAAAATTTACTATTTATTGGAAATTTTTCGAAAATTGACTATTTATAGGAAATTTTTCAAACATTTACTATTTATAGGAAATTTTTTAAAAATTTAATATTTTTAAGAAATTTTTCAAAAATTTAATATTTATAGGAAAATTTTTCCAAAATTTGATATTTAAAGGAAATTTTTTAAAAATTTACTATTTATAGAAAATTTTTCAAAAATTTACTATTTATAGAAAATTTTTCAAAAATTTACTATTTATAGAAAATTTTTCAAAACTTTACTATTTATAGAAAATTTTTCAAAAATTTACTATTTATAGGAAATTTTTCAAAAATTTACAATTTATAGGTAATTTTTCAAAAATTCACTATTTATAGGAAATTTTTTAAAAATTTACTATATATAGGAAATTTTTGAAAAATTTACTATACATAGGAAATTTTTTTAAAATTACTATTTATAGAAAATTTTTTGAAAATTTGCTATTTATAGGAATTTTTTTAAAATTCACTATTTATAGGAAATTTTTTAAAAATATACATTTTATAGGAAATTTTTCAAAAATTTACTATTTATAGGAAATTTTTCAAAAATTTACTATTTATAGGAAATTTTTCAAAAATTTAGTATTTATAGGAAATTTTTCAAAAATTAAGTATTTATAGGAAATTTTTCAAAAATTTACTATTTATAGGAAATTTTTCAAAAATTTACTATTTATAGGAAATTTTTCAAAAATAGGAAATTTTTCAAAAATTTACTATTTATAGGAAATTTTTCAAAAATTTACTATTTATAGGAAATTTTTCAAAAATTTACTATTTATAGGAAATTTTTCAATAATAGGAAATTTTTCAAAAATTTACTATTTATAGGAAATTTTTCAAAAATTTACTATTTATAGGAAATTTTTCAAAAATTTACTATTTATAGGAAATTTTTCAAAAATTTACTATTTATAGGAAATTTTTCAAAAATTTACTATTTATAGGAAATTTTTCAATAATAGGAAATTTTTCAAAAATTTACTATTTATAGGAAATTTTTCAAAAATTTACTATTTATAGGAAATTTTTCAAAAATTTACAATTTATAGGAAATTTTTCAAAAATTTACTATTTATAGGAAATTTTTCAAAAATTTACTATTTATAGGAAATTTTTCAAAAATAGGAAATTTTTCAAAAATTTACTATTTATAGGAAATTTTTCAAAAATTTACTATTTATAGGAAATTTTTCAAAAATTTACTATTTATAAGAAATTTTTCAAAAATTTACTATTTATAGGAAATTTTTCAAAAATTTACTATTTATAGATAATTTTTCAAAAATTTACTATTCATAGGAAATTTTTAAAAATTTACTATTTATAGGAAATTTTTCAAAAATTTACTATTTATAGCAAATTTTTCGAAAATTTACTATTTATAGGAAATTTTTCAAAATTTACTATTTATAGGAAATTTTTCAAAAATTTACTATTTTTAGGTAATTTTTCAAAATTTTACTGTTTTTGGGAAATTTTTCAAAAATTTTTTATTCATGGGAAATTTTTAAAAAATTTTTTATTCATTGGATTTTTTTTAAAATTTACTATTTATAGGAAATTAAAAAAAAAAATTACTATTTATTTATAGGAAATTTTTACAAAATTTACTATATAGGAAATTTTTAAAAAATTTACTATTTATAAGAAATTTTTCAAAAATTTACTACTTTTAGGAAATTTTTCAAAAATTTACTATTTATAGGACATTTTTCAAAAAATTACTATTTATAGGAAATTTTTCAAAAATTTACTATTTATAGGAAAATTTTCAAAAATTTACTATTTATAGGAAATTTTTCGAAAATTTACTATTTATAAGAAATTTTTCAAAAATTTACTATAATAGGAAATTTTTCAAAAATTTACTGTTTATAGGAAATTTTTCAAAAATTTACTATTTATAGGAAATTTTTCAAAAATTTTCTATTTATAGGAAATTTTTCAAAAATTTACTATTTATAGGAAATTTTTCGAAAATTTTTCAAAAATTTACTAATTATCGGAAATTCTTCAAAAATTTACCATTTATAGAAAATTTTTCAAAAATTTTATATTTATAGGAAATTTTTCAAAAATTTTATATTTATAGGAAATTTTTCAAAAATTTACTAGTTTTAGGAAATTTTTCAAAAATTTACTATTAATAGGAAATTTTTCAAAAATTTACTTTTTATAGGAAAATTGACTTATTGACCCGGTATATTTTTGCTTCTATTTACAGTTTGATTATCAACAATTCCATAGATCATGGTACACAAATACCATACATCAAAAGGGCTCGCGAACTCGGCTACGATATAGTCATAACAAATACTAACGATAACTATCGTATCATTGATGGTAAGCGCAAATCAATACAAGGACTAACTTCAGCTACAACGCACGCCAGTTATATCTGGCAAAAGTATGTTATATCATGTGAGCCCGAAAGTGTAGCTATTGTGGCACATAGTGCAGGCGGTGGAGTGACAGTAGATTTGGTAGGTTGTAAGTTTAATTATGGAAAGCTTGTTTATAAAATCAAATTAATATCTTTAGGCCAGACGCTTTCCGGAGTTTTTTAAAAATTATGTCTTTGCCATCGCTTTCACTGATTCAGCTCATTCCTTTATGCCTGAGGATATACGTAAAATTATAGGCCACAAAACTTGTAATTGGGTTTCGAGTAGCAAACCTTTGGATACGGAAATTAAAACATCAAAAGATGATATTAAATTGGTTTCAGCAGGTGGGTGAAGTTTTTTTTTGTTTTTTTGATAAAATATATATTTTATTTTCTTGTTTTTATTTTAGGTCATTCTAAGCATGAATGGACTTCATATGCTGCCTTTGAATCGGTTTTCAAATTTCTGGAACAAAAATATGATGAGTTTATCAACGACGAACATATGAGTAAAAAACCTAAAGTTGATAATTAGCTTTAAAAATGAGATTTAAATGATTTTGATCATTTAGAAGAAAAGACACAAATCCATATTTATCTATTGTATTGTTTGTATTTTAAAAGTTTTTGTTCAAAAATGTAGTTTGATATACACATTTGAATCTGGTTTTGAATCTATTAATTTTAATAAATTTGTATGTAGAAAACTTTACCAAATTAAATTTGGCAAAACAAAATATGTGGGTTTTTTTTTAAACAAAATAAATTTTTGAAAATGTCCAAAAATTAACTTTTTTGCGAAATTTTACGATATTAAGTCGCAGGTACGGCGAAAGTATATGAGATATCAAATTAAACTTGTTTGGATTTTATTACCACATCTGTCTATTTTAACATGCCGAACAAAAATTTTGAAATTTTGAATATTTTTTTAACAAAATTTTCTAAAACTTAAAAAGTGAGTTTTGAAACGGTCTTTAAAAAGTACCATTTTCCAGTATATAAAAAAACTTTATAAATTTAATTATATTTTAATAAGTTTCAACTATTTAGCACTTATAAGTCTTAAGATGATAAGGAATGTCTTACTTTTTTTTGTGTATATCCTTAGACGTGTTGAAAAGGACACGAATTTTCGGTGGAAAATTGCAATAACTTAAAAACTACTGCATGGATTTTTAGTTTTTATGACTCTAACTAGCTTTATAACCCGCTACTTCGTTAGCGGCACCATTTGAATTGACAAAGTTACAAAATTTACCAAAATAACTTTTTCACTTATTTATCAATTCCGATATAAATTAAATTAAATACTTATTGGTTCTTAAGATACATATAGGACAAAAAAGTACTACACACGCCTCCCTTATTTTTGTAGTTGACCCAATTTTGATTGCTAACCCAATTTAAATCTTGTTCTTGTCGCTTTTGATTTTGAATATTTTACAAAAGTTTCCTTTTTTTACCTGTTGTTTACCAAACATATTTCTTCAATGTCAATAGAACAGTCCATAAATCATTGATTTATTTTTTGTTTTATTTGACCCGTTTTTGTTATTTTTGATTGCGGTATAAATTTTGTTTCTATAATAATTGATTCAAAAATTATATATGGGTCACAAAAGTACCAAAATTTAGTTTTTATCCTTTTTATTCCCTATTTTTAGCTCATTTACGAAAAGTACCTACTAAAAACATGACTTTTTATTTTTCTATTCGATCTAAATCCAATTTAATTTTTTTTTCTGTCGATATCAGTATCAGAGATATAACTTTACTAATGTTTTTATTTTCTACCCTATTTTAACCCCAAAACTGTTTAGTTTGCAAAAAGTACTGAAAAGTCCCTTAATTTTTAGGGCTGATCTTAGACCATTTTAGTGTTTGTTTCCATCCATTAGGTTTAGAAGATATAATGTCATCGATTTTTCCCTTTTTTACCCCTTTGATTGACACATCTCTAATTTATACTTCTGACTTCATTAGCTTAAATGAATATTTTCCCGTTTTTACCTTTTGGAACCCCATTTATCGTAAAAGTACCAAGCACATGTTTAATATTTTGTTAATACTTATTGATTGTGGCATAAAGTGAGTCTTTATGTTTATAAGTTCAAAAGATACGCATGGGTTAAAAAAAAGTACAAAAATATAGTTTTTACCCTTTTTGCCATGTCCCTTTCATTTTCTAGCCGATTATATGATTTATTCATTTTCTAGCCTGTTTTAACCATAAGCGGTCAAATTAAAAAAAAAAACCGAACCCGTGTCCTTTAATTTTTAATACTGATCGTAGACCAATTTAATCTTTGTTTCTATCACTTTTGATTTATGAGATATTACGTTACCGATTTTCCCCCTTTTTACTCCAAAAATTAAAAAAAGGAATCAATCGCGTGTCTTATACTTCTGCCATGTGAATAGACCTGTCTGTAAATTATACTTCTGGCTTTATTTGTTTAAATGATATTCATAGTTTTTACACTTTTGTGCCTCATTTATCGTAAAAGCGCGAAGCACCTTAATTTTTGTTAGTCCTTATCAATTGTGATGTAAATAGAGTATTTATGTTTATTAGTTCAAGAGATACTTATAGGGTTAATAAGGTACCAAAATATAGTTTTTTCCCTTTTTCTCCCTTATTAGTTCCATTTCCAAAAAAGTACAAAACTCGTGTCCCCTTTTTTTGCAAGATGATCCAAATCCAATTTCAACTTTGTTTCCAACAATGTAAATTTCGGAGATATGATGTTACTAATTTATCCATTTTCTATTTCAATTTTTTTCAATTTACTTTTTCAATATGAATCCACCCGTCTGTAAATTATAGTTCTGGCTTCATTAGTTAAAAACCTACCCTTGAATATTTCCCAGTTTTTATCTTTTTTACCTCAATTATCGTAAAAGTACCAAATACGTGTCTAATAATTCTTTGTTACTTATCAATTGTGACGTTTACTGTTTCTCTATGTTTGTTATTTCAAAAGATACGTATGGGTTCAAAAAAAGTACCAAAATATAGTTTTTGCCCTTTTTTACCCTTATTAGTACCATATTCAAAAAAGTACCAAATACATTTCTCGTTTTTTTTCAGCCCATCCGAAGCAAATTTTAACTCTATTCCTATCGTTTTGAATTTCGGAGATATGACGTTACTAATATTTCCCATTTTTCCCTGTTTTAACAAAAGTCAAAAGTACCGAATACATGTCCCTTAATTTAAAGTGCCGATTTTAGACCGATTTAGTTATTGTTTCTATCACTTTTGGCTAAGAAGATATATTTTTACCGATTTTTACCCCCACAATTAAAAAAGTACCAGACACTTATTTTACTTTTTTCAGTGTCAATTTACCTGCCAATAAATTATGCTTCTGGCTTCATTAGCCGAAAAGATATTCTTAGCTAAAAAGCAAAAAACCTACTCTTGAATATTTTCCCTTTTTTTTACCCTTTCGTCCCACATTAATCGCAAAAGTACCAAATACGTGTTTAATAGTTTTTTAAATTATGTTTCTATGTTTATTAGTTCAAAAGATATATATGGGTTAAAAAAGTACCAAAATATAGTTTTTACCCTTTTTTATTCTTATTAGTACCATTTTTGAAATAGTACCAAATACGTGGCCATTTATTATTTTATCCGATTCAAATCCAATTTAAACTTCGTTTGCATCGGTGTTAGTTTCGGAGATATGATGTTACTAATTTCTCCCTTTTCTACCATGTTTTACCCTTTAAAAGGTCGAATTTCAAAAAAGTACCGAACACGTGTCCCTTAATTTTTAGTGCTGATCTCAGACTAATTTAGTTTTTGTTTCTATCACTTTTGATTTAGAAGATATATTTTTTTACCCCCAAAATTAAAAAAAGTACCAAAAATGTATTTTATTTTTTCTTTGTCAATCGACCAGTCAATAAATTATACTTCTGGCTTCATTAGCCTAAAAGATATCCATAGCTAAAAACAAAAAACCTACCCTTAAATATTTTCCCTTTTTTACCCTTTTGTACCCCATTAATCGCAAAAGTACCAAATACGTATTTAATTGTTTTTTAATATCTATCTGTTGCGATATAAATTATGTTTCTATGTTTATTAGTTCAAAAGATACATATTAGTTGAAAAAAGTACCAAAATATAGTTTTTACCCTTTTTTATTCTTATTAGTACCATTTTTGAAATAGTACCAAATACGTGGCCATTTATTTTTTTATCCGATTCAAATCCAATTTAAACTTCGTTTGCATCGGTGTTAGTTTCGGAGATATGATGTTACTAATTTCTCCCTTTTCTACCATGTTTTACCCTTTAAAAGGTCGAATTTCAAAAAAGTACCGAACACGTGTCCCTTAATTTTTAGTGCTGATCTCAGACTAATTTAGTTTTTGTTTCTATCACTTTTGATTTAGAAGATATATTTTTTTAGCCCCAAAATTAAAAAAAGTACCAAAAATGTATTTTATTTTTTCTTTGTCAATCGACCAGTCAATAAATTATACTTCTGGCTTCATTAGCCTAAAAGATATCCATAGCTAAAAACAAAAAACCTACCCTTAAATATTTTCCCTTTTTACCCTTTTGTACCCCATTAATCGCAAAAGTACCAAATACGTATTTAATTGTTTTTTAATATCTATCTGTTGCGATATAAATTATGTTTCTATGTTTATTAGTTCAAAAGATACATATTAGTTGAAAAAAGTACCAAAGTATAGTTTTTACCCTTTTTTATCCTTATTAATGCCATTTCCAAAAAAGTACCAAGCACGTGTCTCCTTATTTTCCTAGCCGATTCAAATCCAATTTCAACTTTGTTTGCATCGATGTTGGTTTCGGAGATATGATGTTACTAATTTCTCCCTTTTCTACCCTGTTTTACCTTCTAGGAGGTTGAATTTCATAAAAGTACCGAACACGTGTCCCTTGGTTTTAAGTGCCGATCTCAGACCAATTTAGTTTTTGTTTCTATCACTTTTGGTTTAGAAGATATACTTTACAGATTTTTACCCCCAAAATTAAAAAAAAAGTACCAAACTCGTAATTTATTTTTTTCAATGTCCATCGACCAGTCAATAAATTATACTTCTGGCTTCATTAGCCTTAAAGATATCCATGGCTAAAAACCAAAAAACCTATCCTTGAATATTTTCCCTTATTTTACCCTTTTGTACCCCATTAATCGCAAAAGTACCAAATAGGTATTTAGTTTTTTTTTAATATCTATCGGTTGCGATATAAAATGTGTTTCTATGTTTATTAGTTCAAAAGATACATATGGGTTAAAAAAAGTACCAAAATATAGTTTTTACCCTTTTTTATCTTTATTAGTGCCATTTTCAAAAAAGTACCAAACACGTGTCCCCTTATTTTTGTAGGCGATTCAAATCCAATTTCAACTTTGTTTCTGTCTATGTTGGTTTCGGAGATATGATGTTACTAATTTCTCCCTTTTCTACCCTGTTTTGCCCGCTAGGCGGCCGATTTTCAAAAAAGTACCGAACACGTGTCCCTTAATTTTTAGTGCTAATCTCAAGCCAATTTAATTTTCGCTTCTATCGCTGTTGGTTAAGGAGATATAATGTTACCGATTTTTCCCTTTTTACCCTTTTAATTGAAAAAAGTACCAAACACGTATTTAATATTTTGTACTGGGCAATCGACCTCCCTATAAATTTTATTGGTAGCTTTATTGGTTCAAGTCAAATACAAAGAAAAAGAAAAATGGACCTACCCTAAATTTTTTTCCCCGCTTTTCCCCCTTTTTGAACCCTGAATCAAAAAAGTACCAAACACGTGTCTAATATTTTTTTCTTGTTTACCGGCTCCGTTTTGAATTTTGTTACTCTGTTGATTGGTTCAAAAGATACACATGGGTTTAAAAAAGTACCAACATTTCATTTTTACCCTTTTTACCCCCTATTTGTCCCATCTGCTAAAAAGTACCAAACACGTGTCTACTTATTTTTGCAGCTTATCCCAACGCAATTTCAATTTCGGGCCTATGACGTTTACTTCCGGAGATACAGCATTACTAATTTTTCCCTTTTTTACCCCTTTTTACCCCCTTAGAGGCCGAATTTCCAAAAATCCCGTCTTAATGGATCTATACTTTGAAAAAGGTACCCGCTGTCAAAATTTCATCTCTCTAGCTTTAGCCGTTTGGGCTGTGCGATGATGAGTCAGTCAATCAGTCAGTCAGTCAGTCAGTCACGTTAGAGTTTTATATATATAGATGAAAGCTAATGAAGTTGTCTTCTACATCAAAATTATTTTTTTATTTGTTTTGCCAAAAACATCTATTTATTAGTTGAAATTTAAGAAAAACCGAAAAAACTCCAATTTTTTTCCCATACAAATGTCCTGTGTGCCACCACAGGACATTGCCCTAGAAAGACAAAATTTTTGTGATAAAAATCTGCGAAAAAAGCAACATTGTGGCCGGTCGCCATTATCGCGCAGTCGTCCGCATATGATATCACTTCAACGCCTTGCGGTGGAGCTGGGAGTTTAGAGAGGTAGAAGTCAAACAGGAGTGGCGATAGCATTCTGCCCAAAATAACTCCCTGTTTTGAGCGATGGTCTCCAAACTTTACGACCGCCTGGCAACCACTCAAATAATTTTCTATCCATCTCTTCAAATTTGTTGGCATTGTGGAAGGTGGCATGGCTTACCGCTTTTGACAAGTCAAGCTCCACAAAGACCGTTCTTTCACAAGGGCTCTGCTATTTTAAGGAATCTGAGTGGTAAGGCTGTTAATGCTGTGTGTTGCGGTATCCATCCTGGTGGCGATCTGCTGGTAGTTGGTGGTCAGCTGGAGGAGGAGTATGGCATGGAGTGTCTTCGCGACTAGTAACAGGAGGAATATCGGGTTTCCCAGGTATTGGTATTTGAATTACTCTTCCCACTTTCCAGACATCGGATATAATAAGCAGAAGTAGGCAGCCCATACCACCAGCAGCCGATTAAGTTTTTTAATTTTCGTAAATATCACGATCGTAAATATCACATACTAGGAAGTATTAAAATCATTCATTTGGAATTTGGATGTTAACAGAGTTGGTTGGTGCCGCTTTGTTATTGAAAAGACAAAAACAAAATAGGCAAGAAACAAATCAAAATC
Source organism: Stomorhina lunata (assembly GCA_933228675.1). Classification (NCBI taxonomy): domain Eukaryota; kingdom Metazoa; phylum Arthropoda; class Insecta; order Diptera; family Rhiniidae; genus Stomorhina; species Stomorhina lunata. The sequence goes on from OW121740.1 coordinate 29,945,835, forward strand.
CAATTTTTAACAACAAAATACATGGTTCAAAAGAGCAAAGAAATGTAATTTCGAACATTGTTGCCACGACACTATTATTTTTTTAAACATTGGGAATATTCTTGTAAATATTAGGAATATTTTTCAAAACAGAAATACATAAATTCTAATATTAAATAATTTTAGATTTTTATACATTTTTTTTAGATATTTTTGATCCAAAAAATTTTCTATAGAAACATTTTTGATAAAAAAATTTTCTATAGAAACATTTTTGATAAAAAAATTTTCATAGAAAAATTTTTTATACAAAAATTTTTGATAAAATATTTTCCATAGAAAAGTTTTTGATCAAAAATTTTCCAAAGAAAAATTTTTGATAACAAATTTTTCTGCAGACAAATTGTTGATAAAAAAATTTTCTATAGAAAAATTTTTGAAAAAAAAAATTTCAATAGAAAATCTTTTGAAAAAAAATTTCTATACCAAAATTTTTCATAAAAAAATATTTTATAGAAAAATTTTTGTTAAAAAATTTTCTATAGAAAAATTTTGATAACAAAATTTTTGATAAAAAAATGTTATATAGAAAATTTTTGATAAAAAAATTTTGATATAAAAAAATTTTCTATAGAAAAATTTTTGATAAAAAAATCTAAAAAAATTTTCTATAGAAAAATTTTTGTAAGAAAATTTCTATGGAAAATTAAATAAAAAAATTTTCTTTAGAAAAATTTTTGATTAAAGAATTTTCTATAGAAAAATTTTTGATAAAAAAATGTTATATAGAAAAATTTTTGATAAAAAAAATTTTGATAAAAATATTTTCCATAGAAAAATTTTTAATAAAAAAATTTTCTATAGAAAAATTTTTGTAAGAAAATTTTCTATGGAGAAATTAGATAAAAATTTTTTTTTCGAAAAATTACAATTAAATTAAAAAAATTTTTTATAGAAAAATTTTGATAAAAAAAAAAAAAATTTGAAAAAAAAAAAATGTTATATAGAAAAATTTTTGATAAAACAAATTTTGATAAAAAAATTTTTGATAAAAAATTTTCTATAGAAAAATTTTTGATAAAAAAATTTTCTATTGAAAAATTTTGATAAAAAAATTTTCTATAGAAAAATTTGATCAAAAAAATTTCTGTAGGAAAATTTTTAATAAAAAAATTTTCTATAAAAAAATTTTTGAAAAAAAATTTTCTATAAAAAAACTTTAAAAAAAAAAGAAAAATCTATAGAAAAATTTTTAATAAAAAAATTTTCTATTGAAAAATTTTTGATTAAAAAATTTTTAACAGAAAAATTTTTCATAAAAAAATTTCCTATAGAAAAATTTTTGATAAAAAAATTTTCTATAGAAAAATTTTTGATTAAAAAATTTTCTATAGAAAAATTTTTGATTAAAAAATTTTGAGAAAAAAATTTTCTATAGAAAAATTTTTGAAAAAAAAAATTGTTATAGAAAAATGTTTGCTCAATGTAAAATCGGCTGAAAGCATGCGGTCATAATTTTTCATAGGGTTCGAGAGAGATCGAGCAGTGGATCACAACTTACTTATTCCCGCGTCAAGGTTGCAATTCTTCTGGTGAATAGTGCTGATATCACTGTTCAGCTGGACCATCATGGTTGGTATGGCGGATCACATCACGCTCTTCTGGTAATCCCACTGCTTCTGCTGGGAAGTGCGAAATCACTACAGGTATTCTACTTGTCGTTTTCCTCAGTTGTCCGAACTTACCCAGAAAGTAGAAAAACAGACATACATACATACCTGAAAGGTAAAAAAGCGTAGGGGACATTAAAATTCAACATAGATTTTTGATTGATTATAGACTCACTTTAATTAATATCGCCAAAAACGACGTGGGAAGTAGTGTTTAATGTCACTCATGCTCTTTTGAATTTTGATATCTAAGACAAGAATATATGGACCTAAGAAATTTTGTTACATTAAACTGATAAAATGACATACCATGACAAAATACTAATACATATTTGCTTTTGATTTGCTTTAAGTTAAAGCAATTTATTTGCTATGTCCAACATTTGACATTTATCCAAACTCTCTAAGGATCTGCACATTGTCAACTTATGGATCATATTTTTATGCTTCATTCCAATGCTATCCTTAAACATATAAAATCCTTAAAAAAACAAGCAAATATTTCATTGACAGCCGCCGTCAATGTCACAGCTACTGATTGTAGCTGTGATATGTCACTATCATTTACATCAATACATTTAATTTGATTTCTTCTTCACACTCAATACTTACACTTAATTTTAATGTTTTTCTAAGGATAATACCATAAAACTAAAAGATTTTTATGTAGTAGGCAAAAACAGGATGAACAAAAAACTAAACAAATGTGACCTAAAACATCACAAATCAAATGTTAGTTTCTGTTTTTTTTTTATCAAGAAGTTTGTTGCATGTGTTTTTTTATTATTGTTTCATATTAAGCGTAGTATGACCATTCTGATGATTGTGGTCAATATTTTGGTTTACACCAAGTCCACCCCTTATATTAGCTTTAGAGTCTTTGTTTATAAACACCCTCCCCTCCTGTCCTTCACTCTAGTTATCATATTTCATAAGCATAAATGTCATAAAAAATAACATTTTCCTAATACTTAGAACACATAGTTACTACATCCATATCTCATAAGATACTTAAGATTTTACTTAAACAAAAAACAGGACGAAATATTTTCCCATTAAGACAAGTGTTTTCTGGTATGTTTTAGCATTTATGGTCCGTGGGGAGTTTTCAATGTTTTGTGTTTTTTGGGGAAATTGGCGTAAATATAGGGAATATTTGGTATTTTATCTTATATTTAAGCTGTTGATGATATGATGTCATTAAGGAGTCATAAAATGGTCTATAAAAATAGTGATATAAGTTAGTTTATGAATATGATTCTAACATTTATAAACGATAAAAGAAAATAAGTAGTTGAAATATTTAGTGTAAGTTTGTAAAAGCATATGTTGGTCGTAAATTAGTTATAGACGATAATATGAATTCTAGTTAGTTTTTTGCCTATAGTTATAGGTTAGGTAAGAACACTAGCTAAGATCAGCACCACAACTAGTCTTTCTAATTAGTCTATTGTGATCCTTTCGTAGAAACAATTAGAAGAAGAGAAAAAAGAATACAAAGATAATGATATACACAAAAGCAATTGAGACTATTATTATATTTTATTCCTGCAGTTCCTCTTTTCCACTTACTTATTCTGAAATTTCGGGAGCAGTCGCTAGTCATTATGCCAAAGCATTAGATTGGTCCTACTCCATTGTCATATCTAATATTGGATATAGATCCCTAGATACTGGACATGCCTACATAGCCTAATTACCAAGGTAGATTATAATAAAGGTAATTTCACTTCAGGTTACTAAATTTAATTTCACTTTCTGACAATTTTAAGGGTTCTGACATTTCAATAGAAATAAAGCTACCTTATTATGTTAAGTTTTCCCTTTTTTTCTGTCGGTGTGCCGACAATATGAGTTAAGGTAGAAACACAATTGGGACGAATGACTAATTTCGTCCAGCACGACGAATTCGGCTTTAAAAATTCGTCTTGTATATTCGTCCATTGAACACATTTATGACGAATAAACGTTGCTGACGCCATTTTTGTTTATTTTTCATTAGCACAAATTACACACACTTTCGTACATATCGCGCACTCACAACATTTGCAATATTTTTTTTATTATATTCTTTCATTTTTTCACAAAAAGAAAATATTTAATTAATTTTATTTGAAATAATTATTTTTTGTTTACAATTTATAAGGTGACCATATTTCACAAAAACACATATAATTTCTTATACCTTACAACAGAAATAGAAATGCAGCCACTCTAAACCAGTTTAGTCGTCGTTCGTCTGCGTATGAAATAGAAATAAACCTATCGCACTATTCGATACGCACGACGAATTTCGTCGTACGCATCTATTGTGAGCACTTTCATATAAACCCATATCTTCTATTTCTAACGACGAATATTCGTTCCGAAAAATTGGTTGTTCGTCCCAATTGTGTTTCATACTTTATGTGTAAAAATTTAAACACATTTTATCGCATGTGTATCTTCATATCTAACAGTTTAACTATATTTTACTAGTTCCGGTCTATACCCAGGAACCTAGAGTCTTTCCAGTAGTGTATTATACCTTAAAAGAATCGCAGTACTGTCCTCTATCAATTCCCCCTAGTCCTGTAGAGGCACAGGGAATCGTTTTCGATTTATGAGTTCATATACGATTTCACTTTTAGAAATTTTTTTTGGAATTTTAAAAAGTTTGCCGGTCTATACCCAGGAACCTAGAGTCTTTCCAGGATTTATTATACCTTAAAAGAATCGCAGTACTGTCCTCTATCAATTCCCCCTAGTCCTGTAGAGGCACAGGGAATCGTTTTCGATTTATGAGTTCATATACGATTTCACTTTTAGAAATTTTTTTTGGAATTTTAAAAAGTTTGCCGGTCTATACCCAGGAACCTAGAGTCTTTCCAGGAGTGTATTATACTTTAAAAGAATCGCGGTACTGTCCTCTACCAATTCCCCCTAGTCCTGTAGAGGCACAGGGAATCGTTTTCGATTTATGAGTTCATATACGATTTCACTTTTAGAAATTTTTTTTGGAATTTTAAAAAGTTTGCCGGTCTATACCCAGGAACCTAGAGTCTTTCCAGGAGTGTATTATACCTTAAAAGAATCGCAGTACTGTCCTCTATCAATTCCCCCTAGTCCTGTAGAGGCACAGGGAATCGTTTTCGATTTATGAGTTCATATACGATTTCACTTTTAGAAATTTTTTTTGGAATATTAAAAAGTTTGCCGGTCTATACCCAGGAACCTAGAGTCTTTCCAGGAGTGTATTATACTTTAAAAGAATCGCAGTACTGTCCTCTACCAATTCCCCCTAGTCCTGTAGAGGCACAGGGAATCGTTTTCGATTTATGAGTTCATATACGATTTCACTTTTAGAAATTTTTTTTGGAATTTTAAAAAGTTTGCCGGTCTATACCCAGGAACCTAGAGTCTTTCCAGGAGTGTATTATACTTTAAAAGAATCGCAGTACTGTCCTCTACCAATTCCCCCTAGTCCTGTAGAGGCACAGGGAATCGTTTTCGATTTATGAGTTCATATACGATTTCACTTTTAGAAATTTTTTTTGGAATTTTAAAAAGTTTGCCGGTCTATACCCAGGAACCTAGAGTCTTTCCAGGAGTGTATTATACCTTAAAAGAATCGCAGTACTGTCCTCTATCAATTCCCCCTAGTCCTGTAGAGGCACAGGGAATCGTTTTCGATTTATGAGTTCATATACGATTTCACTTTTAGAAATTTTTTTTGGAATTTTAAAAAGTTTGCCGGTCTATACCCAGGAACCTAGAGTCTTTCCAGGAGTGTATTATACTTTAAAAGAATCGCAGTACTGTCCTCTACCAATTCCCCCTAGTCCTGTAGAGGCACAGGGAATCGTTTTCGATTTATGAGTTCATATACGATTTCACTTTTAGAAATTTTTTTTGGAATTTTAAAAAGTTTGCCGGTCTATACCCAGGAACCTAGAGTCTTTCCAGGAGTGTATTATACCTTAAAAGAATCGCAGTACTGTCCTCTATCAATTCCCCCTAGTCCTGTAGAGGCACAGGGAATCGTTTTCGATTTATGAGTTCATATACGATTTCACTTTTAGAAATTTTTTTTGGAATTTTAAAAAGTTTGCCGGTCTATACCCAGGAACCTAGAGTCTTTCCAGGAGTGTATTATACTTTAAAAGAATCGCAGTACTGTCCTCTACCAATTCCCCCTAGTCCTGTAGAGGCACAGGGAATCGTTTTCGATTTATGAGTTCATATACGATTTCACTTTTAGAAATTTTTTTTGGAATTTTAAAAAGTTTGCCGGTCTATACCCAGGAACCTAGAGTCTTTCCAGGAGTGTATTATACCTTAAAAGAATCGCAGTACTGTCCTCTATCAATTCCCCCTAGTCCTGTAGAGGCACAGAGAATCGTTTTCGATTTATGAGTTCATATACGATTTCACTTTTAGAAATTTTTTTTGGAATTTTAAAAAGTTTGCCGGTCTATACCCAGGAACCTAGAGTCTTTCCAGTAGTGTATTATACCTTAAAAGAATCGCAGTACTGTCCTCTATCAATTCCCCCTAGTCCTGTAGAGGCACAGGGAATCGTTTTCGATTTATGAGTTCATATACGATTTCACTTTTAGAAATTTTTTTTGGAATTTTAAAAAGTTTGCCGGTCTATACCCAGGAACCTAGAGTCTTTCCAGGATTTATTATACCTTAAAAGAATCGCAGTACTGTCCTCTATCAATTCCCCCTAGTCCTGTAGAGGCACAGGGAATCGTTTTCGATTTATGAGTTCATATACGATTTCACTTTTAGAAATTTTTTTTGGAATTTTAAAAAGTTTGCCGGTCTATACCCAGGAACCTAGAGTCTTTCCAGGAGTGTATTATACTTTAAAAGAATCGCAGTACTGTCCTCTACCAATTCCCCCTAGTCCTGTAGAGGCACAGGGAATCGTTTTCGATTTATGAGTTCATATACGATTTCACTTTTAGAAATTTTTTTTGGAATTTTAAAAAGTTTGCCGGTCTATACCCAGGAACCTAGAGTCTTTCCAGGAGTGTATTATACCTTAAAAGAATCGCAGTACTGTCCTCTATCAATTCCCCCTAGTCCTGTAGAGGCACAGGGAATCGTTTTCGATTTATGAGTTCATATACGATTTCACTTTTAGAAATTTTTTTTGGAATTTTAAAAGGTTTGCCGGTCTATACCCAGGAACCTAGAGTCTTTCCAGTAGTGTATTATACCTTAAAAGAATCGCAGTACTGTCCTCTATCAATTCCCCCTAGTCCTGTAGAGGCACAGGGAATCGTTTTCGATTTATGAGTTCATATACGATTTCACTTTTAGAAATTTTTTTTGGAATTTTAAAAAGTTTGCCGGTCTATACCCAGGAACCTAGAGTCTTTCCAGGAGTGTATTATACCTTAAAAGAATCGCAGTACTGTCCTCTATCAATCCCCTAGTGCTGTAGATGCACAGGGAATCGTTTTTGATTTTTGTCTGGAAATACGAATTCACCCTTGGAATAGTTTATTAAACTTTTAATTTTCGTAAATTTGCCAGTCTATAAAAATGAACCCTAAGTCTTTCTAGGAGTGGTTTATAGCTTAACATAATCACATTATCGTCCTCTATTGATGCCTCTAGGCCCTGTATATGTACACGGAATCGTTTTTGATTTTTTGTTCAAATTCACTTTATAGCCTTTATTTTTATCAGTAAAAACACCAAGATATTAAGGTAAAATATAACACCACTTTATTATATTAAAACGTATAATAAAAATAAAAAACAATAAATAATTAGATACTAGACACTTTAAATATTTATTTAAATAGGATTTTGATTTAAAATTAAGTAAAAATACTTATTTAATTCACTTTGGAAATTAGTTAATTTTTTTCCAATCTTTGTTTACAATATGTATTTCGATACAGGGTGGTTCAGATTAAAGGGGAAAAAAGTTTGTTTTCTCCTGTTTTTTTTCTTCACACACGTTTTTAAGCTTACCGATACCATATTACTGATCCGTACTTTTGACATGTCCCAAGTGTACTTTGACATTTCGTTGACTTTCTAGGTATTTATTTATTCTATGTTTCATAAATTCATTTTAAAACTTTGAAAATAGAAATATAATTTTATACAAAAAAATATAATTTTATAAATATTAAAAACAGCGTAGAAATTATGGGTATAAGTGCATTATCATTGGGTGTTATTGGTGTAGGTTCTTGCAATATAGAAATTCCAGATTCAAGCTATAGCTGTCCTGTCTATTGCTCAAATTGCCATGGGAGAGGATATTGGTGCTGAGATGGCTTACGTCCGTTTGGCATAAGACGCTCTGTAATATTGCCTAACTAAATGTTTGGATACCTAGAGTAAATTTTCTCACGACAGTCTCGTGGAGCTGGCACCAATAAACGATCAATTTGGCAACTATGTTACGCCTATTGGCCCAATATCATTCTAAAGATCCCATCAGCCTTTTATTGGGTTGTATTGCTCGGAGTTTAACACATTTGGGCAAGGGTACACTTTAGTATATGTTAAAACCCTCATTTTGGGTAGCTCTCATTATTTGCTGTACAACTTGGTGTCTGACATGCAGGCCTGTATATAATCAATTGCAAGTGTCGTTGGTTGGTTGGTTGTGGGACAAGCTAGTAAACCCAAGGCCATTACCGGTTTTCAAACACATACAACACCCGTACTTATGGCTATGGAAGAATGTGCCGAATTGGCTACAGAAGAATATAACATTAACACCAATTATGGAACTTTGTCAAGTAAAAGTGATCAAATTATATATCGCTTAATTTATAATTTTATTATAAACTAATTATATATTGTGCTTATTCACTTATAATATTGCTCATAAGATTTAATTCATTAGAATAATCTGTAATTGGCTCTTTAATTAAAATACCAATTTACAAAAATCCCGAAACCAATAAAATAATTTAAAATTTTTAGTAAACAGGTATGTGATGGACATTTTTCGTTTTCAAATCGATCGATTTCAAACATATTTTTTTTTAGCTAATTTTCGGTTATTTCCCCCCAAAAAATTTTGGCTTTAATCCTTTTGACTGATGTTTTATCTTTCATTTGGTTTCAATTTTTTGGGAAAATAACCGAAAATTATCTAAAAAAATATATCTGAAATCGATCGATTTGAAAACGATCGTTTTCCATCACATACCTGAAAAATTCTTAAATTAAAATATTTACAAGGTGTTGGTATATAAAAGATATAGAGAGGACGACATCATAGACCTATGTTACTATATGTAGACGCACCAAAACGTAATAATTCAATTTTTTAAAAAATGTGATTATTATGCAATTTTACGCTGCATACTGGTCTCTATAGTATTTCTTTTAGTAGCTTTTGTTCGTGTATAATTTATAGTGTACATATTACACATTTTATTAAAAAATTCCCCAAAAAAAAACAAACTTTTTTATAATGTGGTAACGTTATATGTGATATGACGTAGAAAAACAAACTTTAAAATTTAATAAAAGCAAGTGAAATTACCTTCAATATATATGCCTTGCTAATTACCATAGGTACACCAATACCTCGTTTTGCGTCTTTTTTGTCCAGCTAAAAGGTGAAGAATTTAATTTTTTTTAATTTTTAAAGAACAATTATTTTTATGAAAAAGAACGCAATTAAAACTTTTGCAAAAGTGTATTTTTTCCTTTTTACTTAAGTCTCATTTTCATTTTGTAATAAAATTACCTTCTATCAAATTTCCCCATTGTATTTACTTAAATGGCCTATATCAAAAACATGTTAAGATCAAAAGCCGAGAATATTTTAGAATTCCATGTGCTCAACAACACGGGTAGTATAAGCGTTTTTTAGAGCGTAGTTTAATACCTTACCGAGAGAGCTTTATTTCTTATCTGTCTGCTTATGCCAAAATAGCATCTGTTGGCAAATTTGATTTTGAAACTTATGTCTATATTTATGTTGACGGCGGTACCAAGGTAAACAAATTATTTTACAACCTCGTAGCTGTAGTTCTCAGCGGTTACATGTGGTCCAATTCTCGAGGATTGCCTGCTTGTTTGGTTTTGATTCGTTGACAACTAGACCCATTTTATTAGATTCCTTTTCGATACTTGAAAAGGCGGATAGTTTTGTAAAAGGGGGTTTTAGCAGATCTCAACATAAACGAATCGTCACGGCCGAATGGTATTCCAGCCGTCCTGTCTTAAAGCCGTCCTGTTCGACGCTTTCGCGTCCATTAGCTAACCCTTTCAGCAACTTGTACCATGCTGTCAAATGTAACGCCAATCCCTAAAAAGGGTGAGGCTACCAACCCTGAAAATTACAGCCCAATAGCCATTTGTTCTGCACTCTCCAAAGTTTTGGAGAGTATGGTAAACCACCATCCTGTTAAATATCTGGAATCTAACAACCTACTAAGCGACCGCCAGTATGGATTCCGTAGGGGACGCTCTACGGGAGACCTGCTAGCCTTCCTTTCGGAAAAGTGGCGAACGTAAAGTTTAAATTGCGACTTGTATATTGAGAAGAAAAATAGGTGACAAAATGGGGGTCCAAGGTAGGTACCCCAAGGAGTACACGGATTTGGAATTTTTTTTGAACATTTCTTATCTATTTAATTTTGGCCTGCACTCATCAAGGCAAACCAGATCGTCCGCTCTAATTATTACCGGTGTCTTAAGAACTACAGCACATAAGGCACTTTTCGCCATGCTAAACTGGCTCCCTGTAGAACTAATGGTACAACAAATAGCCCTTAACTCGGCAGTCCGACATAGCACTATTGGAACCTAGTACCACTCACTAACCGGACACTACTATTTTGGATAAAATTACTAACATCCCTGACCACATAGACTACTGCGTATCCACCCATCTCTTTGATAAATCCTTTACTGTAACTATCTCTGGAGACCCCTTATCCCTAGACGACTGCTGTCTGGTGGCATAAACGGACTGATCGAAGTCAAAGATAGGAGTAGGGGGAGGCTTTTTCATCCCACTTTTAGGGGAGGAAATTTGCTTTAGGCTCCCTGATCAATATAGTATTCTACAATCCGAGATATCGGCCATACATAAAGCAGTCAAATGGTTTAGATACAATAGAATATACGAAAGGCATATTCGTTTTTATATCGACAGTCAGGCTGACATAAAAGCCCTATCTAATGTCCACATGACATCTGTTCTTACCACCGAATGCCGGGTATCTCTTAACAAGATGGCGAGACATTGCAATATCGAACTATTCTATGAACCCGGGCGCAAAAACATACCTGGTTACTCCACTGCGGACAAACTTGCTAAATCCGGTGCTCTCCTGGGTCAGGATCGACCAATTTACGGTCTTACCGCTAAGGGCCTGCAAATCAAACATGGCCCATGTACCCCTATCTCGCCACAGACTCCGCAACCTAATCTCAACATTAACAGGTCATTGCGTTTGTGGGCTGCATGCCAGAAGACTTAAACTTCAATTCTATGACTACAGTCGCAGTTGTCCTTACATAGAAGAGGAGGAGACAGTAACTCACCTTCTCTGCCACTGCCCCGCTCTTTTAATTTTAAGGGCTCTTTATTTGGGGGCGCCTTTTATGCATAATTTATCAGATATAGCGAGTATTATTGGGCTATAGGCTGGCTTGATAAGCCTCTCACTGATAGCCTGGAATAATTATCTTTGTTCTTTTTTTCTTACAGCCTATCCCTTGCAGGTACCACAAAGGGGCCGCTTTTAGGACTCAAGTGACGCTAACTTAACATCGGCCGCCTGCCTAACCTAACCTATCTATATAAAGCTGAACAAGTATGCAAAATTTCATCGTTGTAGGATCACTCCTTCTATTTTTGCACTTCGATATATGAACAAATATCACTGTGCGTGTTAGAAGTCATATTCCATTATTCCATGAAATACCTAATTATTAAAGGAGGTGCCACTTTCTTTTTATTTTGTAAACATTAACCATTTGACAAGAAAGAATATCTGAAGTTTACTCAAAAAATTAGGTTACCTTACTTTCAAAAAAAAAAAAAAATACCATTTACACTCAGAAAAAAAAATGAACTAGAATTTAGGAAAATTGACTAAATTTGATGAAAACATGGTTGTCGTATGGTGCCAAAGCCATATTTTACAGCAATTAAGTAAAGAAATTTCCTTATTTCAATTGTAGAGTTTGGGGAAACTAAGTAAGTAAAGTTTTTGAACTGAGATCCACAAAACACCCACTAGGTTTCATGTCATGTTTTCAAAGTCTATCGAGTTCTTCCCTAAACTTTTAGGAACACAAGCTGTGAATATTATCTCAAACGTCTCAGCAGTTTGCCCGTAATTAGTTATTCAGTAAAACACGAAATATTTTTTAATGATATAATTGAGATCTTATGTGTTTTAGCATCTACAAAGCTACAAACTACCAATTTTATTAGACTATTTATTGAAAATATTAGTTATTTTAAGCGTCGTTTATTTGTATACCCACCATCAAAAAGTATATTGAGATTGTCATTCCGTTTGTAATTACCTTAATATTGGCTCAAAAATCAAATCCTTAAGAAATTCTAAGACGATTGAGCGATGTCCGTCTGTCTGTTGAAATCACGATAACGCCTAAACGAAAGGAGCTAGCTCACTGAAACTTAGTAAAAACATTCTTCATCTCTGAGAAAATTTTGGTATTGAAAATGGGTAAAATCGGTTAACATTTGACCATAGCTCCCGTATAACCTCGCATACGCTAATCGCTTACTTGCTAATAAATAACAAACTATGATAGCTATGATGATAAAATTTGGTACATAGAAATATATGCATAAGCCCAAGGCAGCATATAAAATTTCATTAAAATCGGTTCACATTTAGTCATAGCTCCCATACAAAAAACTTACGGAAACACCCAAAATTTCACCTAAAATACACTTAAAAGCCAATAAATCAAAAACTATAATAGATATAATCATTAAATTTAGCATGAGGAGGTCTTATGTCAATGCCAACCAGTGTGCAAAATTCAATTGTCACAATCGGTCACCATTCGACCATAGCTCCCATATAAAAAACTTACGGAAACACAAAAATACAAAAAGAAAAGGGGGTTTATGTCCGTCAGATAAAAGCGCGATAGCTCCATAACTACAAGAGCTAGAGAGACAAAATTCAGCAAAAGTATTTTCTATATGTTATAGAAATTGTGTGCTGAAAATGGGTAAAATCGGTTCACATTTAGTTAGAGCTCCCATATAACCCTGCCCCGGGAATCACATTTATGCTGATAAATTGAATAAAATTGTAAAATCTATGACTACTTAATTTAGGACAGAGAAGTTTTATGCAACTTTCAGTCAGCATGTGTAGGAATCGGTCCATTTTTGACCATAGCTTTCATATAAAAACCGATCCCGGTAACCACTAAAATGCCACAAACGCCAGTTAAAAGCTATTTATTTATCCTTGCGCAGGGGCCATGCTAATCTTCTCTGTATCGTTCCAATTTTAGTATATGTTCTGCCGAAGCAAGAACAATCCAGTTAAAAGCTATTAATAAACTATGTCAGCTATGGTCACTAAATTTTGCACAAATAAACTTTATATTAATACCAGCCAGTATATAAAATTTTGTAACAATCGCTTAACATTTGGCTATAGTTCTTATATATATATAAAATCCCCTTTTTATATCTACAATGAAAAAGATTTGGAGGTACATTCAGTATATTAAGATTGCATCTACGAAATTAGATAGCTATCAATCAATGTTAGGTCCAGACTTTATACACGGTAGATGCACTAGGAACTCCTAACAAAATATATGAACCTGCCGTGTTGCTATCAAAATGGTTATGGCACAACGAAACAGCTTATTAATGTGAAGCTATATTCGGTTATGGAACAGCATTTTGTCCAAGGTAAATACTTGGGAAACCACTTAGATACTTTTAAATGTTGAACTATTGTAACTATACCACTGCAACCGAATTTACTCCAAATATATTACCAAAAATACCACATTTGGTCAACATTTTGAATTAGCTGCACTCTTGTACAACTTGATGGTGGGTATACAAGATTCGGCACTGCCGAATATAACACTCTTACTTGTTTTTTTCAAACTACACATTTTAGTTTACGAATTTCCATAAAATAATCTACGAGTGTGGCAACGATCTGTGTAATATTGACAAAATATACAAACTTCAAAGATATTCTTTACAGTAAAAAATTTTGAAGTGGCACTTCCTTTAATATTTATTTCATGCATTATTAATTCCCATATTTAATTTGTCAAAACGTTTTTAATTTATTTCCTAACCTCATATTTGCCCACTCTTGCTGGCAGATAAGTGGGATTAATGTACAAATTTTTTAGGTTTGGGAACCCTAGAACAATGTCTAGCCATCCATTCTGTGTTAAAATGATTTGGGTCCCAGCAATATTTGACCGATTTGAAAATTTGAAATCTATTACTTTTCTCACAGTTAGATCTACAATTTCAGAACCTTTCTCCGCCAATAACTCAATTTTTTGGAATGTGGACTTATTCCAATTTCAAAAAAAAAGTCTTCATGTATAAATTATATTTTTTCATTATTCTTTATTTAAAAGACTTATCAAATTCTTGACATTTCTTCATTCTCAGATTTTACCTTGGGGATTTTCTTTTAACATAAATCTTAAATGTTAAAGAAAAATGAAATGACGTGACAACAATTAAAGGTAAACTGCAGGATTTTTTTTTTCTCCACACACATAAACACTTGTCCTTTATAAGACTTCAAGTCTAGAGAAAGAAAGTTAACATTACAAAGTACTTTTATAAGTTTTTTTTCCTTCAAGTTAAAACAAAAAAGTCCTACTTTATCGTACATTACAAAGTTGAAATAAACTTTGTTGCTTTCATTTCCTTTTTAAAGACATTTTCAAGAAAGAAAGAATGAAAGAAAGAACCTCCCTCTTTAAAGAATAAACAAGATAAAATGAAACGAAAAATAATAAATTCTTATATTAACTTACCTTTATTGTTGGAGAAGGTGGTTATGGTTACCAGTCATGGCTTCTGCTCCACCTAAGACTTGTTCTTAATGTATGTTTGTATGTGTGTCTGTTACAAAGGACTAAAAGTATGTCTTCGTGAGCTAAGATGTAGAGGGAAATGCTTAGGTTTGTAATGATGTTAGTGTTTGGGTAAATACCTATTGAGAAATGGTGTTAATGTGTGAGAGCAAGGTAAGGTGTTCCGGTTGGGTAGGATACTCGGTTTTGTGTCTATCAAGGTAAAATGTGTTTATGTGTTTGTATTTGAGAGGGGGTGTATGGGTGAAATTTATGTTCAAAAGTTCAAGAATGGGTCATGCGCTTCGCAAAAGATATACATTTTACTAATGTTACTCGTATATACAATTTTAGGATGTTATGTAAAAGGTTTTGTATATAACTAGGTGGATAAATAGATATTTATGTATTAACCTAAAGACTTGAAGATATCTTGTTGTATTTAAACAATAAGAAACTGCTAGGGTTGCCTTTTAGGTTTCGAGATTGGTCATTGCCAGTAGTACCATCTAACCAAATGGCACACTTTTGATATTTTTCATGATATATTTACTCAGAATTCAGAAATAAGGTTAGATTAGAAAGATAGAATAAATTGGAACCATTGTGTATCCCAAATAGAGAAAGAGCAATAGATAGAATTGAAATAAGAAGAGCAAAATTAATTGGAGATTTGACATTAACCACGAAACCATTCCACAAATGTCTATTTGAAGACTTGATTAATCATATTTTTCAGAGAAGATACAAATTTTAATAAAAGTGTGTGTAGAGTTTTAATGAGACTTTATTGAAAAATAAATTAACTTTCAATATAAAAACTTGCCTCTTATCCAAAAAAGTCACGGATTTATTGACCTGCCCTCGTAAGTAATAATAAATAACAAATTTTATATAACCTAGAACTAAAGATTCTGACTTTGAAGCAGTGGACCTATTTGAACGCTTTTGTAATGGTACATAATCTGCATATGTCCGTGCTCCCTCTGACCACCTACTTATCCTAAATTAACAGCCATGATAGGTAAGTAACACGGCATTTACACATGCAAGTGCAAGCTCAATACAATTATATTTTTTTACTAACACAATCACACTTCTGCAAGTTGTAGGCTCACTGGCAAGCGATTTTGATTGCCAGTGATTTTTTTACTTGCATGTCAGAAGAATACGTATACACAACTTGTAACAAGTCACCTACGTGTGTAAACGTACTGTAAGCCTCTAGGGGCCGAGCACCAATCGTCATTTTTACATACACAACACGAACCAAATAGACACAACAAACTAAATTACGAAAAATACTCATTTGTATGATAGCAGTCAATGAATGAGGTTCTTGT
The DNA here is from genome assembly GCA_933228675.1 of Stomorhina lunata. NCBI lineage: Eukaryota > Metazoa > Arthropoda > Insecta > Diptera > Rhiniidae > Stomorhina > Stomorhina lunata. Next base: position 29,961,874 of record OW121740.1, read on the forward strand.
CGCTTTATTTTAGAATTTGCAACAACAAAACACAGGCAAAAGAGTAAAAGAAAATATTTATTTGCTCTTAGTCTCTTTAAACGAAATTCAAAGCTGTGTCACTCAGACTTACAATGAGATTGGTCAACAAACGTTACGCTTTAAAGACCATAAAAGAAAAGTGTGGCTCACCCAAGCAACATGGGATCTGGTTGAACAGCGTAAAACCATAAAAAATTCAATGTTAAATGCAAACGTAGATATTGAGGAGCTTAGTACAATATATCCAACAAAATAAAAAAGGTCTGCAAGGAGGGACAAGAGAATGTGGGTAGATGAACAAGCGAGCCAAGCTGAGTCAGCTGCAAGTAAAGGCGACATGAGGACCTTATACAATATATCAAGGGCCAATAGTCCCATTCTGAGTAGTAGCGGTACACTTCTCTCAACCCCGGATGAACAATTAATACGATGGATGGAACACTTCCAGTCAACATTAAACAATCCCATTGACGGAAGTGTAAAACGAAACCAACCATGACTGTTTATTCAATGGACTTTCAGACAGCCCACCAACAATACAAGAAGTGAAGAATGCAATTAAAAGCCTTAAGCGCAACAAGGCGCCGGGCAATGACAGTATCTCAGCGGAGATGCTTTTATGTGACGTTGAACTATCGGCGAGACTGTGGCACCCATTTGTGCGTAAAATATGGGAAGAAGAAGCTCTGCCAACCTCCTGGAATGAAGGTATACTAGTCAAAACACCAAAAAAGGGTGACTCCAAAGACTGCAATAACTACAGGGGAATAACACTTCTTCGAATACCGAGCAAAATACTAGTCGAGTGATTTTGAATAGAACGTCTGACGCAGTTTCCAAAACACTACGCGAAAATCAGTTTGGGTTCTGAGAGAATAGATCTTGTGTTGATCTACTCAACACAGTAAGAATAGTACTGGAGCAATGTAATGAATTCCGCACACCCATTTACCTAGCGTTTATCGACTTTATGAAGGCCTTCGACAGTGTCAACAGGAGCTATCTATGGAGAATTTAGAAAACCTTAACATGCCAACGAAAATTCTGAACTTAATTCGGGCAATGTACATACATGGACTTTAAATGCCGGGTCTTACATAAAGGTAAATTGTCTAATCCGTTCGAAGTTACTACTGGAGTAAGACAAGGATGTATCTTAACATCCTTTAAACAACTCGAGGACTTGGAATAAGCCAAAGCCTAGGTCACCTTCAAGAAAACACTAGCGCTATTACTGTCGAATCTCGGGCAGCTGGGCTGGAAATCAATATCTCCAAGACAAAGATTATGCCTGGAGGCACATCGATGTGGATAACGAGGTTATTGGATGTGTAGGTACCCTAAATTATCTTGGTAGTTTGGTATCTACAAAAGGTGGCGCCGACGAGGATATTGAATCGCGTATTAATAAGGCAAAATCAGCATTCGGCATTCTCCGAGCTATTTGGAAATCTCGGCAAATATCAACAACAACTAAGTTACGAATATATAACTCGAATGTCAAGTCCATCTTGTATTACGGCTGCGATAAGCGCCTATAAACCTTTGCAAACAAATGCTTGCGGCAAATCCTTGATCTTTTCATCGAAGTTTCGGACATAGGGGGTTACTAGCCCTACGTCCAAACCCATACTTTTATAGTTTTATGGGAGAACTCGGGGCACATGTTAGCTCGCTACAGTAACTGGTCTTAACGTAGTTCTCCGGGTGAAACCACGAAGGGGTCTGTGTCCACACTTTTTAATTTTGGGTTTACCAAACTAAGACCAATCAGAACCGTTGCTTGCTAGCCAACATCTCCTATATCAAGCTCCTAATGTGAGAAAATGCAATATGCTCGCAGTAGATGTACAACTTAGCTTCCGCCGTTTTATATCACTTTATCATTCCCCTCGTTGTATTGCCGTCGTTTGTCTTACAATACTCGGCTCAAACGAATTAATTGCATTCGTCAACAAAGCATGACCTTGGAACCGTGAATATTTGGTTTTTTTAAACATAACTCTTGATGTATTTTCCATTCTTCCAACGATGGCAATTAGACTGAGCGGTGGAGCATGGCAACGGTTGCCTCAAGAACATCTCTGTTTTTTAACATCCGTTCGATCATGTTTAAAATCGAATTCCACCTTAATTTAATTGTTGTTATCACGGCAGCATATAAGTATATTTTACTGAAAAATACAATCCAAAAAGTATTACATACTTACTTTTGGTAATAGAGTACTCAAAATTTACCCGGTATTAAATACTCAATACCCAAATACTCAATACTTTTACAACTCTACAAGAAATGCTAAACAAAATTAGAATTGAATTGAATTAGAATGTATATCATAAGACTCAGATCCTGATGATGACATAAATGCTAATAAATATATCTTAGTTAACGCATATATTGAATATTTACCTTTTGACAAAGTGGGAAACACTTAAAAAAATTGGCCAAGGTTTTTCGTCAATGAAATGTGAGTTTCAGAATGCTGGAAACATTTTTTTTATATAAAAAAATAGAATAGTCGGCTTGAAGCCGGCGCCGTCGATAATTTGTAGTCGGCATCGCCCTTTGGTCCCGAGTGACTATTTATTGTTCTCAACTTGAAAAAATTGCTTAGCGAAAAGAATGCAGCGACGAAACCACCTAACAAAAATTCCTTGATGAACATATTTTTCGAAAGAGATATACAAATTGAATTAAAGACTAATTATTGATCCGCCCTTGTTTTTTCCGATTTTAGAGCATGGGATGAAAACATTGGCTATCGATTTGGAAGCGTTCTCTGCACAAAATTTGCAAATTTAAGACACAGAGGCCTGTTGACATGGCCATTAAATCTTTGGATTCTAACTTCCTGAAACAAGGACATAGCATGAACTGAAGAGCAAAAACTGCTGGCATGCTTTTAACCACTTGAAAGCTCCTACTGCGAAAGAGCTTTGCGTCTACCTAGTATGTGCATATTCTAGACAAATGTTGTTCTTTTTGAATAGCAAAAGTTTTCACATGATGCAAATGCCTATGGATTGTTAGAAGTAGTTTTTAAGGCCAGAGGTGCCTTGTTACGAGTGTCGATGTTGTATTGTCGGCTACGACAATTTTGTACTAGATTAAATAAATTGTGTTGAGGCGATAGTTTATCGAAAAATAAAAAGAAAACCTCGTAATATCTTAAATTTTTGTGAAGCACAAACATTAAATTCCTTAAAATATAAAAGTAAGGAAATAGTGTCGATTACTCGAATTTTAATTAAACATATTAAAGAATATATTGTGACATAAACAGATTACTAAAAATTTAGAAAAACCAAGTCTCCAAATTAGGGTTAATTTGTATATAATACTTACAGTCATAATTCAAAGGAAAACATTACCATTCCTTCATGTATCCTTGTCTTAAGTTAACAAATCTCAATTGCAATACTTTCAATCTTATCAGTTGCCAAATTTATGACCAACAATTGTTCTTTAACAAGATCGTAAAAAAAAACTTTCACACTTCTCCATAATTTAACACGCACAATGGTCCCAAACTAAATGATAATAGCAAACAACAATAAGAAACCCGAAAAACTTTGCCATTCCATCATCAACTGGTGCCATCTTCACCACCACCAACATCATCGTCATCATCATCATCATCCCTTTGACCAAAAACAAAAACTAGAGAAAGTGTTAAAATTTGTTTTCGCCACTTTATCATTGATATAAAATCAGCAAACATTTATAAAACACTCGTTTTATTTTCTTTAACATTTGCATACATTTATTTAAATGAATATCTTTTACTTCCATCTTTAACGGTATGTCCTGTAACCAAATGTCCTTTCTCTTTCGATTTAAAATAAAATTTAAACTTCTTAAATTTTGTAAGTATTACTTCTTATTTTGGTAACAAAAGAAGTTCTATCTTAAGAAGATTTTGTTAATGTGCGCTATAGGACAAATGGTAAGAAGGAATAGTCGAGCAGTTTGGTATTTGATTTGAGTTTTGGCTAAATTTGATATCTCATAAACTATGGGAGATAAACCATAAGAGAAGCGTATGCTTTTTTGTAGTAGCATATTTTGTACACATAAAAATCTTCTTAATCGTTTATAATTTTCGAAAAATCCGAGGCGCCCTACTTTAAGGGCATATAGCTCCCCTCCTGATAAGTCTACCGACTCCGAATTCTAAACGTATGCTCGAATACTCCTCCTTAATAGCCACGTACATAGTTGCCAGATAAATTGGGGCCGATATCGTCAAATTTTGGCCAACAAATCGTCAAAATCGTCAAAATGGGTATTTCAAAATCGTCAAAAAATCGTCAAATGAAATAATTCACTTTATTCTTCAAAATATTGTTTATTTTTTCAAATTCATTTTATATTATAAAAAGTAAAAAATGAAGATCATTAAATATATTGAATATTATAAATTTTGTGCTTCAAAAATTAAAAAACATTTTAGAAATGTGTTTAAGAGATCAATACATGAGCTAAAAAACTAAATTAATAAAAAAATAGTTATAAAATTCAGTTTCAAAAGTCAATATATAACAAATTAAATAAAAAAAAAAACAAAAATGCAAAAATGCAAAAAGGTTAAAAAACAATAAAACTGTAAATTAAAAATTTACGTTTTTAATGAGGTTTCGATAAAAATGTTTGAAATTTTGATTTGATATTAGTGGTTTTCATAAAGTATTAGTACATAAAAATAATAATAACAAAACAATTTTTCATAGTTTTAATGTAAAACATAACAAATTCAATCACATTAAATAATTATTACTCTTTATATACAAAATGTATTTATGTCATTTTACTGCACCACTTTTGAATTTTCCAATTTTTCAAGCATAGTAATAAATATTCACAGTAAAAAAAAAAACAACGTTTTCAATAATAAATAAACGTAAAAATTACCGGGACTTCTTAAATGTTTTGCAATTTCCACTTTTTGTTTTTTATTTAGTGGTTGATTGATTTGGTATTATTTTAATGATATGTATGGGCAAAATACTAAGATCATCAACACTTAACACATGTAAACACAAAAATTGCAGTACTCACTAGCTTTCTTTTTTACTCTTGTTGAGATGTAATTGCCTCACTTTGGACACACACAACGTCCAACAATCAATGAAATAATGTTGCAAACTTGCTACATTGAAAAACCGTCAAAATTAGGATGAAAATCGTCAAAAAAGAAAAAAGTTTATAATAAAATGTTGCAAATTGTCTTTATTGAAAAATCGTCAAAATATTTTGAAATCGTCAAAATCAGGACAAAAATCGTCAAATCGTCAAAAGGTGATTTTTGGTACCCAAAATCGTCAAAATGACGATAAATCGTCAAATCTGGCAACCGTGGCCACGTACTATTTAGAGTAGAGTAGAGTAGAGTAGAGCAGAGTAGAGTAGAGTAGAGTAGAGTAGAGTAGAGTAGAGTAGAGTAGAGTAGAGTAGAGTAGAGTAGAGTAGAGTAGAGTAGAGTAGAGTAGAGTAGAGTAGAGTAGAGTAGAGTAGAGTAGAGTAGAGTAGAGTAGAGTAGAGTAGAGTAGAGTAGAGTAGAGTAGAGTAGAGTAGAGTAGAGTAGAGTAGAGTAGAGTAGAGTAGAGTAGAGTAGAGTAGAGTAGAGTAGAGTAGAGTAGAGTAGAGTAGAGTAGAGTAGAGTAGAGTAGAGTAGAGTAGAGTAGAGTAGAGTAGAGTAGAGTAGAGTAGAGTAGAGTAGAGTAGAGTAGAGTAGAGTAGAGTAGAGTAGAGTAGAGTAGAGTAGAGTAGAGTAGAGTAGAGTAGAGTAGAGTAGAGTAGAGTAGAGTAGAGTAGAGTAGAGTAGAGTAGAGTAGAGTAGAGTAGAGTAGAGTAGAGTAGAGTAGAGTAGAGTAGAGTAGAGTAGAGTAGAGTAGAGTAGAGTAGAGTAGAGTAGAGTAGAGTAGAGTAGAGTAGAGTAGAGTAGAGTAGAGTAGTGTAGAGTAGAGTAAAGTAGAGTGGAGTTGATTAGAGTAAAGTAAAGTAGATTAGAATAGAGTAGAGTAGAGTAACTTTCTGTATGTGAAAGTTATTACAAAGTCGTCATAGCTTACATAATATTTCCAATGAAATCCATCCTTCTGTAAATACTCGTACATACAAAATATGTATTATTTAGTTGATATTATCTCAAATACTTGTATATTTGTAGTAAGACGTAGTAAAAGGATTATATTTAAGTAATTGCTAACCATTGTTTTCCTTTGGTTTGTTATCCTTAAGCAAATATTGTGAGATTGTCAGTCAGCTAAAATGGGGAAAGTTGTGAAAAGTGTGAGGACATTGGCAAAGTAAGTTTTCTTATTTTATCTACATTCCAAATCCTTTAAGACATTTACTTACATATAGTCCAAATATCAGTTAAGATGTTAATAGTTACATGCATATGTCTTAGGATTTATTTAAGGATATTTAATACTTTTTCCTTTTTTTTTTTCAAAAATCCGAAAAAAGGGTTAAATAAATTAGAAGATTATATAAATGTTTAAAGATATTTATTTTAAATGTAAAAAAAAATTATTTTTGAAAGAAAATGTATGTACTACGATTTAAATTAACAATTTTTAAATTTATTTTAAATTTAACAAAAATTTGTTTCCATATAACAATTTCATATTTGCAACAAAATATAACAATCAATAAAACGATCAACTTTGTCGACACAATTAACCACTAAAATGTCCCCGTATAGGTCTAGCACCAGCAAAACTACCTCTACCGCCATAACTTCTGCCACCATATCCACCACGACTAACTGGTCTTAATCCACCATAACGCGGCCTGTCACCAAAATCCAATTGGCAATTAATGCCAATCACCAAAAATGCACTCATAAATAAGACAATTAATATGTTCCGCATTTTAATTAAATTAAAAAAAAATATTCACTTTGTTATAATTCAAAATGCTAACTGATATAAATTGAAATATCTGGTATTAATTTATATGAATTTCAAATTTGAAAACAACATCACCTTTCAATTAGTATAAGATTATTTATTGGTTTAAATCTGAATAAAGTGTCATTAATATTTTACAACATTTTGGCAATTACAAATAATTATTTCGACTTATTTAGATTAATTTCAATACATTTACTTATGTTAAGTAAATATTTTCTCATCTTTTGTCTCCCAAGCGAAATTCATATGTAAAATTATAAACGACGTCTAAGTCCCTAATACGAAATCTTTACAATTAAGAGAGTGATAATAATGTTTAAAACCTTAACTCGATTAACCAAATATTTGGGGTCTGGTTTTAGTACCCTTTACCTCCATAAATGAAAAGGGTAAATTAGGTTTGAGCCGATGTATGAGAAATATTAGTCTGACACCCATTTTTTATACCCTTCGCCACCATAGGTGGAATGTTTATTATAAGTTTGTGCTGACGTATGTAATGCATAAAAATGTTTGTCTAAGACTCACCTTTTAGTAGGGTTTGCAAAAAACCGTGAAAATAAGAAACCGCGGTTTCGGTTTTAAAACACCCAAAACCGGCCGGTTTCGGTTCGGTTTTCGGTTTTTTAAACAAAACTATTTCAGTTTAAATTAGTAGGAAAATTTAGATAACTTCATTAAAACATATTATAATTTAATACTAAAATTCAGGAAAATAATTCAGGCTTTTTAAATATGAAGGATTTCTTAAATAAGTCTTGTTTCTTTTGGAGAAACTTCAGAGCCCCTTTAGCGTGAATAATTTTTGAATCCGAGCGAGAAATTGCTTCAATAGTAATTTTTACAAATAGCAAATATTTTCAAGAATTTACAATTTCAAAGTCGATAGAATGAAGCAAATCTAAGGTCGACAGCATTTCTAAACTTTCAGGAATACTTTGTTTTAGAAGCAGAAATCTAAGAGTAAACTTAATTCGCGATTATGATGCTTTTTAACGTTTGTTTATAAAATATTATAACGAACTGAACAAATGTATATGGGCAATCGGTTTTAAATGAGTCAAAATTTCATCGTCACAGTCTTCAAAATTGATTTTCAGATACAAATTTGATATTGGCTGCTGCTCCATCTATAGTCCATGCTACGATGTTTGTATTAAGTAAAATATCAAACTCCATTAGTCTTTGTCTAATGGTTACTTGCGTTTGCTTGAAATTACACTTTCCTAAAATACGGCCCAGGTTATAAAATTTACCATGAGAATCGTGAATATTTACGTTCACATACCGTCTTCTTCTTACACCTATCCATTCGTTCATTGTAAACACCTTTTGCAAATTTATGATAAGCTAATGTTATTTCTGAATAATACCAACAAAAAATTTTGAAAAATAAATAGCTAAAACCTACGGTTTTCGGTTTCGGTTTTGAGGCATTAAAAACCGAGGTTTCGGTTTCGGTTAAAACCGAACTGCAAACCCTACCTTTTAGTATACCAATAGGCGATTTAGCGATGTCAGATCCCCATGTAATCAAAGTGCAGGTCGCAATTTTAAAGATATTTTTTTTTGAAATTTGTCAAAATCGGTCCATTATTTATGGTACCTCCCATAGGTCTATCCCGGAATTGATATTTTGACTACAAATATTAATATTTTTCATGAAGTTTAAAACAAATACCATTACATTCAAACAAAGTGACCGTACGGTACGGTTTGTAGTCAGACGACATCATCGGCCAGTATTTTTTCGAATATTAACCTTTATTGTGAAATATTGGCTAATGTTGACATTAGTGGCCTTTGACTTCAGCAAGATAACGCAACAAACAACACAACCGGCGAAGAAATTCAGTTATTGCATGTGAAATTTCCCTGTCGCCCAAATTTATAGACGCAATTGGCCGCCTCGTTCTTGTGATTTAACGCAGCTGGATTGATTGATGGAAAATGTAGTTTAAAAATTTGTCATAGTGGACATTTGGTATCAATCATTTTGTCGAAAATTTGTACTTTACTTTCTAACCTCAAACTTTATAAAAGACAAAATTATTGTAACAAATTTTCTTAGAATTGGTCCATATTTGACCATACCTTCTATACAATACCAATAAGTACAAAATATACCAAAAAAGTACCAAAAACATTTTGTTCGTCAAATTTTCAAAAAGTCTTTTTTTTTTTTATTAGTTGAAAAAAAATATGTAATTGATATTTTCAGGCATATCACAAATTCCGTTCGGAATTGAAACTATTCCGAAGTTGAATTTCGATCAAAATGGTTTTAGGTTCTATAAATTTCGAAAAATTGTAAATGCTCTAAAACATTACAAAACACGATTTTTTCAATAGAAATCTATAACTCAACAAATAATATTGATTTATTGAAGAAAAGAAAAAAACACAAAGTCAATTCCACTTCCGCCCTCCACGATTTTCAAATTTTCTCAAAAGTGCTTGTAAGTAAACGTATTTTCTATATAAAATTGTGAGGATACTAAGAGTTTTATTAATACCAATGTTAAGCAGAAATATGGAAATAAATAATGGAATATGACTTCGGGCAAATGTCCACCTCTAGCACGTCGTCAGACATCCATAAATTTTCACAAAACTTTTAAACCACATTTTGCAACAAATCTTCACTTTTCTCGTCAATTCAGCGCCGAATTTCATCTTTCATCGGCGTTAAATCATCAAGAACGAGCGGCCAATTGACATTGCTAAATCAAAAAATTACTCGATCGGCTGTGAGGCGATACTAAGAGTTTTATTAATACAAATGTTAAGCAGAAATATGGAAATAAATAATGGAATATGACTTCGGGCAAATGTCCACCTCTAGCACGTCGTCAGACATCCATAAATTTTCACAAAACTTTTAAACCACATTTTGCAACAAATCTTCACTTTTCTCGTCAATTTAGCGCCGAATTTCATCTTTCATCGGCGTTAAATCATCAAGAACGAGCGGCCAATTGACATTGCTAAATCAAAAAATTACTCGATCGGCTGTGAGGCGATACTAAGAGTTTTATTAATACCAATGTTAAGCAGAAATATGGAAATAAATAATGGAATATGACTTCGGGCAAATGTCCACCTCTAGCACTTTGTCAGACATCCATAAATTTTCAGAAAACTTTTAAACCACATTTTGCAACAAATCTTCACTTTTCTCGTCAATTCAGCGCCGAATTTCATCTTTCATCGGCGTTAAATCATCAAGAACGAGCGGCCAATTGACATTGCTAAATCAAAAAATTACTCGATCGGCTGTGAGGCGCCGTCTTAGTAAAACCAATGGTCACTTTGTGTAAAATTTAAGTGGTTCCAAATTGATACCCTTTTCAATTTAACCAAGTTACAAAGGTTAACAGTTTTTAATCAAAAATTTCGATTTGTAAAATGAGAGTTTCTTTTTTTTCTGTCATCCTTGACTCCCAGTGCAGCATTCTGCGAGATGTTAGGCATGCGTAATGAATAGTTTGCTGCTTGCAACTCCCCATCAATTGGTCTTCTCCAAGTTCTTGCAGGAGCACCAACACCACGGCCGCTTCCCTGTGGACCTGTGGTATTTGGCCTTTGAAGTGTGTGGTCTATCCACCGCCGTTTCCGTTGACATACCTCTATAGCAACAGGGATTTGGTTTGTCGCGTTTAGTAGATCTTCATTTCTTATGCGATGGGTCACCATATATTAAGGATTTGCCGTATACTTTTGTTTGCAAAGGTTTGTAGGCGCTTATCGATGGCATTTGTAAGCTTTTAAGTTTCGCAGCCGTAATACAGGAAGGACTTTTCATTTGAGTTGTATATTCGTAACTTAGTTGATATTCACTGTAATTAAATAAGAAATAAGAATAATATAATTTTAAATTAATACGTTCTCTTTAAATCTATAAAATTTGTTACTTAATTTTTCAATATCATCATAAATCATTTCAGTTATATTCATTCGTTATTGTTAATATTACACACCCAAAGAAATAAAAAAAAAATTTTATTGCAATTTAAAAATGTCGTTTTATTATTTCGGTGAAAAGTTCAAGTTAACAACAAAGTCATAAATAATAATATTTTGCCAATAAATGTTCACATATGAATGATTCAATAACAACAGCAACAACAAACCACAGCCTAAAAAGTGTGTAGTCGGCTGTTGAATGGCTGCGTCTAGCTTTTTGGTCACATTGAGGGTATAAACTTTGGTATTTGTAAGGAAACATGAGGCTACATCATCAAGCCTCAGCTGCTGGAGTATCAAAAGTTATTAGAATTTGTTTCTCTAAAATTGACCATTGTTGATCCTTGTGACCATTATTGAAAGTCCTTGCGAATACAAATGAATCAAATAATCATTAAAAAATTTTATTTTAGCTATAAAAGATCCCAGCAACAAGGTCATCTTAAAAATACCATTAATATTTTTTGGAATGTGTGTTTTTTTATTTTAAAGGAAACTTTAATATGTTTTTATAATTTTAGTGTAACGAATTTTATTTTTATGGTTGACAAATGATTGATGATTAATATTTTAAATGTTAGTTAAAGTAAAAGAAAAATATGAAATAAGTTGGTTGTTAAAATTTTGTTTGGTTGGTGTATTAATGGTTGTGCTAGACAAACGACCATGGCTGCTATTTATATGTAGAGCGCATACGAAATGTTATATTTTTTAGGACTCTGACGCATAACTGAACCTAAATTTAACCGATAACATTTAAAATTTGGCTTTGAGGACCGGTTTGTATAGTATTTTCATTCATATTTCAACTCAACAAATCGTACGATCTTAATCGTTAATGGCTGTAAGGAAAAGCAATGATCTGTCGATTCGCACATTATAGAGATATACCGAGAAGTTATTCTATCACCCCTTATAAAGGGTGGTTAAATTGTAAGGGCCGATGTTGAATGTGAACCACACCTAAACACCAAGTTTTTTTCCGAATTTTATTTGACATTTCTCTATTTCAGACTTACTCAATTTGAACCATGGAGAGATAGACAATCCAACAATGTGTTAAAGTTATCCAGACTTATTATGAAAATGGGCGTTCAAATCAAAATGCATATCGTGCACTTCGTGATTTTTTTGGTCAATTTCATCGTCCAAATGTGCGTACAATCGCAAAAATCGTGGAAAAATTCGAGCAAACCGGGTCTGTAGAAGATGTGAGAACACCAGTGCATGCTCGTACTGCAGAAAATATTGATGCTGTTAGCGAAAGTGTGGCTGAAGAGTCGTCCACCTCAACTTGTCGTCGTGCCCAACAATTGCACCTCTCACGCTCGTCGTTGATGTACATTATGCATAAAGACTTGCATTTACACGCTTACAAGGTGCAATTGGCTCAAGAACTAAAGCCTCTTGACCACTTCAAACGTCGTGTATGGGCAGAATGGTTGCAAGAAATGGCAACAGTGGATGATCAATTTTCGAAGAAAATCATCTTCAGTGATGAGGCACATTTTCACCTCAGTGGATTCGTCAATAAACAGAATTGCCGCATTTGGGCGACTGTGAATCCAATAGTGATTGTCGAATAACCAATGCACCCACAAAGAGTGACTGTTTGGTGCTGTTTATGGGCTGGCGGCATCATCGGGCCGTAGTTTTTCCAAAATGAGGCCGGTCAGACAATTACTGTGAATGGTGTTCGATATCGTGAGATGATAACGAACTTTTTATGGCCCGAAGTGGAAGATATGGATATGGACGATATGTGGTTTCAGCAGGACGGTGCCACTTGCCACACAGCTTACGAAACAATGGCTCTTTTGCCCAACAAATTCAATGGCCGTGTTATCTTACGTAATGGCGATGTCAATTGGCCGCCAAGATCATGTGATTTGACACCGTTGGACTTTTTTCTTTGGGGTTATTTGAGAGAAAAGATGTACGTCGATAAGCCAACAACAATTCAAGAGCTAAAGGATGAGATAATTCGGCACATTAACGGCATAGAACCTCCATTATGCCTCAGGGTCATCAAAAATTTGGACCATCGGATGGAGGAGTGCGGTCGTGGTCGCGGCGCCCATTTGGCTGATATTTTGTTCCATACATAATTGAGTAATACCAATATATCATAATAAAATAAAATTATAATAATTTCCTAAATAGTTTGTGTTTTATTCAAAATCAACATCGGCCCTTGAAATTTAACCACCCGATATATTTATGTTATCTGATCCTATTTTAAGATTTCCAATTAATAACTAATTAGGGATTCTAATGTTATATTTAGTAAAAACAAGTAAGACTGTTATATTCGGCTGTGCCGAATCTTGTATACCCACTAGAGCGATTCGCCTTCTATACAAAAAAAAGTTATGTCAGTCACCCCCTAGGATTGAGTCCGATTATTACATATTATATATAGTTTTTTACTACCACGTTAATTTATAGTTATGACTTTTAAAAACTATATTTGATTATTTAGGGTGGATACGACTCGAATTTTAAAAAAATTATGACTAGAAATTGACGAGGTAGTAAAAAATTATCAAAGAGAGAAATGTAGCCCTTATAGATCCCTGAACACCGATGTATAAAGTGTCGGACTAAAGATCGGTCGGACTAAAGATGGCGACACAGTTAATAAAATGCAAAAAGAGCGGTATTTGTAGGCGTGGTAAATAAATAAAAATTTTAGAATTATTTTTACATTATCTTTAATCTTAGGCGGTGACTGACTCAACTTTTTTTCGAACCACTCTAATACCCACCATCAATTTGTGTTAAATTTAAAAACATATCTCATATATCTACGAGGGAGCAGCTAATTCAAAATGTGGATCAAATGTGGTATTGTTGTTAAAATATTTGGACTAAATTCGGTTGCAATAGCTTTGTAGTTCAACATTTAAATGTATCTTAAGTGGTTTCTCTAGTATTTACTTTGCACAAAATGTTGTCCCATAACCGGGTATAGTTTAATATTAATAAGCTGTTAAATACTTTTCGTTGTGCTTGGTAGTTAGACCAACCACGTTGATATTAATACGGCAGGTCCAAATATTTTATTAGGTATTCCAAATGCACACACCGTTATAAAGACTGGACTTAAGATTGATTGATAGCTATCTTATTTATATACTGAATGTACCTCCAAATCTTTTTGATTATAGATATAAATGGGGGATGTTATACATATAAGAACTATAGCCAAATGTTGACCGATTGTCACAAAATTTTACACACAGGCTGGTATTTATATAAAGCTTATTCATGCAGAATTTAGTGGCTATAGTTATCATAGTTTATAATTTAATAGCTTTAAACTGCCCAGTAAAACTTTTCATTACCAAATAATGAGTTAAACAGTTAAATTATTGAATACGAACTACTTACTCATTCACTGTTTAAGTCATTACATTAACATGGGGATGTCATTGGAGGCAAGTACTTACCAATTGCAGAAAAGTAATGACTTGGGTAAGCAATTTGAAAGCAACAACTTTTTTGTTGTTGTTTTATTAAAAACATATATTTTTGAACGAAATACAAAATTTTTTTTATGATCCCATGGGGGCTCGAACCCAGACCCTCCGACTGCTAGGCAGAGACTCTTCCACTGAGCTACTTCATATGTTGAAAACTTAGCAGCTTATAATTAATATAAACAATTTTTATTTTTAGATCCAACATCATGTGAAAATAACTTTGTTTTTCCCTTCTTTTTTTGCTTTGTTGTAATTTTTGGAAAAATATTTATATACGATTTTTTGTAATTATTTTAAAACTTTTTTAAAATTATTTTAAAACTTAAACACTTTAAATCTTCTTTTTTGTATAAGTTTTTACATAAGATTGACTCTTACTTACTTAATTGTTACAACCTGTTAAGGTCAAAGTCCGAGCATATTTTAGAATTCCATGGATTTCGATCTTGTGCGAATATTCTCCAATTTTATAGGCCAAGCTTTGAAAATTATTCCTCTACTTGGTCTTTCTATCGAAGTTTCGGACATCCTCCTCTAACATTAGGTAGTGGGACATTTCAATTCTAATTTTATCCTCTTCATTGTATTTTTTTCAAGAGAGGGTTACTAGCACGTAATCCTAACCCATTTTTATCGATCTTATGGAACAACTCTCGGAACATGTTAACTCACAATATTAATGGGTGTTAAACTGGCTTCCCGGGTGATACCATGAGGAGGTGTGTGTCCACAGTTGAGATGAAGGATGACCCAGATAAGTTGGGCTTACCTAGTTAAGACCAATTAGAATCGTGTTTGGTATTCAACATCCCCTATATAATCAAAATTGACTCATGATGCTATTTTTTCATTAACGTGAGTTCGTTTTATAAATTTTTTTTACAGAAGATAATATTTAAGTTCTTAAAATTCAAAAATCATTTAAAAAGACTCTTCTAATAAAAAAAAAACTAAAAAAATTGTTGCCCTTGGTGGGATTTGAACCGGGGCCATTCAGTTTAAATTACCATCTTAATTAGAAATAAGTACTTCTGTAATAACTTATTATTTATTCGGATGGTATGTTGTAGTTGTTACAAGGTAACCAGTTATCAGAGCACTTGCCATTACCAAAGTTTTGCTGGGTGGCCTTTGTTACATTTTTTTTTGGTTTCCAGGATGGACTGATTCCTATAAAATTTGACGTACTGACCAAAACTTCTCTGTTCTAAATTTAGTTGTCATAGCTATTACAATTGTATCAAACTTATAAGCATTAAAATGTTTCCCGGGGCGGAGTTATATGGGAACTCTAATTAAATGTGAACCGATTTCGTCCATTTTCAATACACAACTTTCTCAATATCGAAAATACTTTTGCAACATTTTGCCCGTCTAGCTCTTTTTGTTAAGGCGCTATTGCGCTCTTATCTGACGGACAGACGTACATTTCTTTTTGAATTTCCGTAATTTTTTATAAAGGAGCTATGGTCAAATGGTGACCGATTATGACAAAATTTTGCACACTGGCTGACATTAAGACTTCTTTGTCATTTATCATTTATTGGCATTTAAGTGTATTTTAGGTGGGATTTAGACTGTTTTCGTAAGTTTTTTGTATGGAAGCTTTGGTTAAATGAAAACCAATTTCGATGAAATTTTATATGCTGCATAGGGCTTATATAAAACTTATATACCAAATTTTAAAATCATAGCTGTTATAATTTGTCATTTATTAGCAAATAAGCGATAAGCCTAGACGAGGTTATACGGGAGCTATTTGCAAATGTGAACCGATTTTGCCCGATTTCAATACCAAAATTTTCCAAGAAATAAATAGTATTTACGCCAAATTTCAGAGACCTATATTCATTCGTTAAGGTTTTATCGTGCCGACAACAGACATACGAACAGACTGACGGACATCGCTTAATCGTCTTTTTCATAAGGATTCAGAATATACTTCAATTTTGGTTTTTTAAGGAAATTACAAACGGAATGACAATCTCAATATTGTTACGTTTTTCCTTTATAAACGTGCAAGGAATTCTTTTTGCAAACAACCGAAAAACACTTAAAACACTTTATGTATTTTTCCAAAATAATACTTTTATTAACTTTAGAGTTAATCACTTAAAACACACTTTCACAAAAACTGTAAACAAACTTCATAAAACTGCTTTACAAATATTCTTATTCACACTGTTCTATTATACGTGTCTCAATTAAAACTGTTCCCACAGTATTCGTCCATCGACTTTATATAGTAGCGAAGAGAGTTTCAGAGCTGCTGTCTTTGATTACACTACCCTACAATAAATGAATGACCGAAACTAATACACACAAAACATATTTACTAACACATTTAAACTTGACAAAATATATGGTCGTCAGTCGTGAAGAAGTTTCCATCATCATTGAACAAGTTATTTGCAGGGTTGAATTTTTGACATTTTCTGAAAATTATTTTTGTGGCGTGCATGTAAAAGACCCTATCAAAAGTAATTGGAGTGATATAAATAACGTCAAGTAAAAAAGGGCTCAAAGTGTATAGCGTCCGTCACTGGAATAAAGGTTTTTTTAATTTAACTAGAGCAATTTTTCTTTTTTCTCCAATTGAACTTGGTTTGTAAAGAGAACTTATAGTATGCTTTACATTAGGCTAAAAATATATGTCTGTTAATATAGCATTTTACAGAATAATATGTGTAGGAAAGTGTGTAGCGTCCGTCACAGTATATATTTTTTACAAAATAATATTTATTATTTACAAAATTTAGGAACACATGTCTGTCTTATTCATAAAGCAATAACACTGTCTATATCCACAAATTAAATTTAAGGTATTAGGTGTTAAAAAGACATACATTGGGGCAAATTTGATGCTTTTGAAACAATTTTTATGGGATTTTTGGGACACTCTAACATTATAAAGAAAAACAAGTAAGAGTGCTATATTAGGCTATACCGAACCTTAAATACCCTCCACCAATGGTATTACAAAAGGTAAGTACAGAAATGAAAGAGTTTTTGGTCAATTACAAGTATGTATGCTTCTGAGTCCTACAAAAATACTAATATATGTATATTGATTTTTTGATTTGAGAAAGGTTCAAATCTCGATAATTAACACGGCTTTTAAATATAGATTTCGAAATGATATGAGACGATTTCAAAATGATATTAGGCAATGCATGAAAATCTACATTTGGATATGAAAAACTTTTCAATATTTAAAAAAAACTTTTTTGAACTGTATATCAAATTTTAGGAAATCATTCAACGCAGCACACTATTAAATTTCATCAAAATCGGTAGATCAATGACCGAGATATCGTCAAAGCAAAAATATCGATGTACGCAAATTGGCAAATTTTAGAAACAAATTTTTAAAAAACAATATTTAAAAAAAAAGAAAACTTCGAATTAAATATCAAATTTTAGGAAATCATTCAATGCAGCACACTATTAAATTTCATCAAAATCGGTAAATCAATAACCGAGATATCACCAAAGCAAAAGATATCGATGTACGCAAATTGACAAATTAAAAAAAAAAAATTTTAAAACAGTATTTAAAAAAAAAAAAAAATTTTTGAATTATATATCAGATTTTAGAAAATACTCCAACGCAACATGCTATTAAATTTTATCAAAATCGGTCTATAAACACCAGAGATATCGCCAAAATTCAAAATTCGATGGGAATTTTAAAAAAAATTTTTTAAAAAACTGTATTTAAAAAAAAAAAAAATTAATTCGTCATCGAAGTTTAGTATTTTAGCGATATCTCGGGTGTTTATGGACCGATTTAATGAAATTAAATAGCGTGCTGCGTAGGGAAATTTCCTAAAATCTGGTGTGTAATTCGTCTGGGTACACCCACCATTAGCTTCACAAACTTGATTTCAACAGACAGAGAGACGGACATGGCTAAATCGACTCTCCTGGCGATTCTGAGTCGATCGGTATAATTTTTATGGGGTCTAAAACGAATAATAATTACAAACTGAATGACAAACTTATAATACCCTTTCACCTATTGGTGAAGGGTATAATAAAGAAGAAGATGATAAAATTCGGGAGCAAATAATGCTATTATTTTCACTGAATTGAGAACCCTTAAAAAAATATGAAATATGAATTTTTCCTAATAAAATACATTCAAATAAAAACTGTATCGTCCGTCACGTAGCGTCCGCAACAGTTCATTTATGGATTTTTGGTGAAACTGGAAACTTTAAAATATTTTGTAAAAGCTGTTTTGTAATCCTCTGACTTTCCTCTGACAAATGCCATTCGAGAGTACAATCGATGGGCTAATATTCTCCGAAATCTGTGCAAAGATATCTCATGTAAAACGGCTACGGGATTCATTTAAGTACAACAAAATCTGTATAAATGTATCGTCCGTCACGCAGGATTTGCCCATATGTATATTTGAAAATTTCAGAGCACTCTTTTAACTGACATTTTCATTTAAACTCAGTGAGCACTTTCAAAGCCTTTCAGAATCACTACCCACTGTAAAATGTTTTAAAGTATTAACATGCCTAAAAGTATACTTTAGTTAAAGAGTTCCCCATAAAAACAAAACGTTACAAATTATATGAAATTCAAAATAAAGACCCCTTGTCAGATTTGTGTATGGGTGGTGTTATAATGTTAAGATTATTGTCTTGTTTTTTTTTCAAAAAAAAAAAAAAGATTCATCTGAAGTTTTTTAAAAAAAGCTGATTGTGCATTCAAAGAAAACAAAGTCTTGAATTTAAAGCCAATAAAATGATTTCATTTGTAACAAAATTATCTTGTTATTCTTCTTCCTAGAGTATTGTCAAGTGGAGAGCAAGAAAAAGGACATTTCAGGATTGAAAGCAACTTAATGGTAAAGATGATGACAACAAGACATTGTTGACAGCTTGTGGCGAAGCCAATATATTTATGGTTTTAGAAAAAAAAAACACACACTAAGTAAAGGACCGCAAATGGTGATCTAAGATAATAGTATCATCAACACACACTTAACATAAAAACAAAGGCCGCCAGAGGGTGGTGGAATTTGAGAAACAAAGTGGGAAAAAGTTTAAAGTTAAAATGTTTACAAGAAGACTCGAAATTTCATAAAAAGAACAGTTACTTTATTTTTTAAGGATTCCTATTGTTAGAGGCGTTTTGTTTTCAACTTTTTTTTATTTTTATGGTTTACATCTTGAGGCGGTCGATGGTTAAGTTGTTGGCTATATCATCAGAGATAATAAAATTTATTTGCTTAATTTACATAAATTTAGATATTTTATTTGAAATCTAAACAAAATTAAGAACAGTAAAACAAATTTCTGATGTCTAAGGATTGCTAAAGCTAATGCCAGTTTTTTTACATTTTTAAAGCTTATTTTTATATTTACCTTTTTTTCAAATAAAAAAAAGTAACGGAAATAATCTTTTAGTGATAAATGCCTAAAAGTATACCTCTTTTTTATTGAAAAACCTTTTGTGATAGAAAAAAAAAATATATAATTTCTGTATAATTTCCTAAGACTTTTAAAAAACATTTAAAAATCCATTAAAGTATATTTTAAGCATTTTGTTTTTTTTTACGTTCCAAGTCCTTGTTTTGTATGTTAAACTTTGTGAACTCAACCTGTTATCCGGCCATCATCAGTTGCAGCTATTTTTTCCTTTAAACTTTTTTAACCGTAATATTTTTTTAAAAAGTTTTTTTTTTTTTAAGGATTTTTTCTGTTCATTTCTTTTTACATTTGCTCTAATCTTTGCGCCATTTATTCACACTTGATTAACACGCGTCTGACATTTGTTTGACTTTTTTTGTTTGTTGGTTTAATTTCAGGGTTTTGGTGGTTAAAGACCAAATGTTGTTCGGGTGCATTGTATTTTGTGGGTTTGCAAAAAATAAAAGAATCCACAAAGAGAATATGAACTTGAAAATTAAAAAATCATAAAAAAGAAAACTTGTCATAATTCTTTTGTGTGTTAACACCCTATAGCTGGGTTTTAAATAGGTGATGATGTTCGGTACTATTGTGTCCCATTCTATTAAAATATATATAGTATTAAACTAATACCATAAGGTAGTACTGGAACTCCACTAGCACTGATCTAATCTAAACCCATTATATCTACAACCTATTAAGGTCGAACGCCGAGCATATTTTAGATTTCCATGAGCTTCAATCTTATGCTAATATTCTCCAATTTCGTAGGCTAAGGTTTAAAAGACTTTCCCCTACTTAGTCTTTTAATCGAAGTTTTGGAAGTACTATTCTTACATATGTGGGGCGCTGTTTTTCTTCTAATTTTAGTTTTTTCATAATAATTGTTTTTTCAGGAGTGGGTTGCTCGTCCGACGCACTATGGTATTTCTGCTGCAAAAAAGTTATTTTTGACCACCCCTTTTGAAAAATCTTATGATGAAATTTTATAGAGAAGAGTCTAGATATTAAGAATCAATAATTGTTTTCAAGAAAAAGTTATATTATGTGTTATACAGGGTGGCCCAAAAGTCGCGAACGGATTTGAAAAATTAATAACTTCTCTAATTTAACTATTATTATTATTTTTCTTTTAAGGACTTGTAAAATCAATCTGGGAGATTAATTATGAAAGGTTACCACGTTATCCAGCGAACCAAAATCATAGAACTTTATTTTGAACATCATCAACGATCAATAATTCAAACTCAACGAGCCTATCGTCGTCATTTTAATGTGCGAAATTCACCATCCGAAACAATGATTCGACGCTTAGTGACACGTTTTCAGGAACAAGGCTCAGTGAGGAATCTTCCACGAAGCGGAAGACCACATTCTGTTATTAGTAAAGCAAATATTCAACGCGTTCTGGAGAGTGTTGAGGAGAATCCTGAAACATCAACTCGAAGGCGCTCTGCTGAGCTCGGCGGTTTTTACGCAAAATATTAAAGGGAATTTTACGTCTTTTCACATACAATGTGCAGTTAGTGCAAGAACTAAAGCCATGAGATTCCCAAGAACGATTAATTTATGCAGTTTGCTTTCCCCCCTTCGGCCTTTTTGGGCCACCCTGTAAAAGAGGTATTTAAATGTACTTAATGTTGGAATGCAAATGGGATGCAGTGGTTGCTTGCTAACAGCTGTATTCAATTCCTACTCACACCTCCTCGTTGTACATTCTGGAAACCAGAGCAACCTACAACAACCCGAGTGGGATTATCTTGGAGCCATTCCGTGGTAAAGTACGAAACTTTATACGTCTGTTCAAAATGTTAGTTGCGGCTGCAAGCGGGCATCTGTCTCGGATTGAGCGGCTCCCTTTACAAACGCGTCTTTTGTCTTCCTTCCTTCCTCCTTGAGGTTGACACTATGAGACAAAACATGAATAAATCATTAAACCGCGATTTAGAAATGTTGTATGCTTACGCATAAACGCACGGCAAATCATGTTACTTCATCTGTATTAATGGGTGGTGTATATATTGAGGAATCAGATGCTCTTGATGTTCTAGGCATGAGAATACAATGTGATGTGCGTTGGACAAAGCATATCTTTCAAGTGTCGAAAGAAGCATTCAAGTGCCTCGGTTTTCTAAAACGGTGTAAGAGATACTTCACTTCTTCTGATCTCCTTACTATTTACACCACCTACATCCGACCGAAAATGGAATACAACTCTCATGTATGGGCCGGTGCTTCAAAGTCTATTTTGGAGCTTCTCGACCGAGTGCAAGAGAGGGCGAAAGTGCTCATCGGTGACAGTAGGGTATCCAACTCTATTGATTCACTGGAGCACCGTCGCAATGTGGGTTGTGTCTCACTGTTCTATCGTTACTACTTTGGAATGTGCTCTAACGAAATCAGGGAACTCGTTCCCGAAACTCGAACTTTTTTACGCAACACACGTCATTCTGCTAGAGCACATTCCTTTGTGGTCGATTGGCCGGTAGACCGAACAACACACTACAGAGAAAATTCGTTCTTTAGTCGTACAGTTCGTATGTGGAATTTGCTTCCCGCAGAAATTTTTCCTGCCAGTTGCAATATAGGTAAATTCAAATCAAATGTCCATAAACACTACTCCATCTATCCTCCTTCCCATAACCTATTTTCCTAGTTCCAACACAATGCATTGCATAAGTAGGGGTCATCCCCTGAGTGCTGGTCCTAAATTAAAAAAAAAAAAAAAAAAATGAGAGGCAATGACGAATTATAGTGGTTGAATGAACTGTAATGTATATAATTGTGATATTACCATGATACTGAGCGACTTTAACGCCAATTTAGGTTCAAACAACACCGGTTTCGAAGACTACATTGGTAAGCACGGTGTCGGAGTAAGAAACGACAACAGAAAAAGAATAATCGAACTATGTTTTGAAAGGGAACTGGTTGTAGGTGGCACTATTTTTCCTCATAAGCTTCATCATAACATAACTTGGATATCGCAGAACGGCTCACTAAGAACCAAATTAATCACATTTTGATCAATTCTTAGTGACGATCATCTTTACTTAATGTACGCTCGAGAAGCGGGTCAGATATAAACAGCGATCATAATTTAGTAATATCTAAAGTTCGATTGAAAGTAGCGGATTTGACATCTGGAACGGCAAAATCGGAAAATTTATGTTGGGAAATTGGAATGAGAACAACATCGAAATGTCTTTATTAGTTCCATAAGGAATCGGCTTCCAGATGTTGTTAAAAACAACGACCTGGCTGAACGACGCAAAACTTTAAAAAAATACAATTTTAAATGCAAACGTGGATGTTGAGGTGCTCAGTACAACATACCGTGACATATCGAACAAAATAAAAAGGTCTGCAAGGAGGAACCAGAGAATGTGGATAGAAGAACAAGCGAGTCAAGCTGAGTCAGCTGCAAGTAAAGGCGACATGAGGACCTTATACAATATTTCAAGAGCGTTGTGTGGTAAACCTACCTACACCAACAGTCCCATCCTGAGTAGTAGCGGCACACTTCTCACAACCCCTGACAAACAATGAATACTATGGATGTAACACTTCCAGTCACCAATAAACAATCCGATTGAACTAGAAGCATTGACGGAAGTGCAAAATGAAATCAATCAAATCAAATGACAGTTTATTCAATGGAATAAATACACCAACAATACAAGAAGTGAAAAATGCCAATAAAAGTCTTACGCGCAACTAGGCCCCGGAAGAAGAAGCTCTACTAACCTCCTGGAATAAAGGTATACTAGTCAAAATATTAATAATGAGTAACCCCAAAGACTGCAATAACTACAGGGGTATAACAGTTCTTCCAATACCGAGCAAAATACTAAGTCGTATAATTTTAAACAGAAAACCCGGCGCAGTTTCCTCTACACTCCGTGAAAATCAGTTTAGATTCAGAGAAAACCGTTTTTGTATTGCTCTAATCCACACAGTAAGAATAGTACTAGAGTAATGTAATGAATTCCGCACTCCCATTTACTTAGCGTTTATCGACTTTACCAAGGCCTTTGACAGCGTCAATAAGAGCTATATACGAGGAATTTTAGAAAATCGTAACACACCAACGAAAATTCTGGCAATGTACGTTGATTTTAAATGTCGAGTCCTACACAAGGCTTAATTATCAGATCCGTCCAATGTTACTACTGGAGTAAGGCAAGGATGTATCTCGCTATTTTTGCTAAACTTGCTATACTTTTACTTTTTATCCTCGTCATCGACAACATAATGCGCACGGCTCTTAATGATAGACACGGTATCCAATGGACAACACCCTTTAAACAATTCAAAGAATTGGAATATGCCGAAGACGTACATATGTCTTGTAAGCGAAATCTCAGACCACTTTCAATAAAATTTTTATAGTAGTAATCATGTAAATTATTTTTATATCAGGGAACATTTGACAAATAAGTTATAATGTAGTAAACCTTATATCTGTGGCTTGGTGCTAAAAGGGCCAATGTCAAAAAAACTAGTTTTGAGAAGATTAGAAATGAAATTTTTATAAGATTTTGTTTTTCTTACAGCTCAGCTAATTTCCAAGTTTCGCTCATAAAATTTGGGTTAGACATGTATTATGATCCTATAGTGGGCATGGTAATGGATTTTCATGGATCTTCAGATTCAAATTAAGAAAAAAAGACATTGGCCCTTTTAGCACTAACTAATTTTTACATTTTATATTTTTTTCTGTGACATTGCCCTTTTACAAGGAAGTATTTATAAACAAAACAAGTAAGAAAGTGCTATAGTCGGTCAAGCCCGACCATACGATACCCTTCACCACTAAGGTCAAAAGTGTTATTTTTTCTGTATAAAGACAAATATTTGCTAAATTTTGCTATTATACAAACATTTTCTCAAAACTTTTATATTTAAGCTGCTTCCGACATTTGGACTTATATGAGAGCTAGGGTCAAATGTGGACCGATTATCTTGAAATTTGGCAAATTGATTACAGTTACAAATTACAAATTATGTATGTAAAAAATAAACTTAAAATTCCCATTATCTTCAGATTTACGTGCTTTTTTAGTGATTTTTGTCTCATTTAGTGCGTTTTTAAAGAAAAGTTTGTATGGGAGCTATGGTCAAATGTGGATCGATTTTAACGAAATTTGGTACAGTGATTTTAGTTGACATAAGCAGTATTTGATTTAAATTTCATGAAAAAATATTGATATTTGTGGCCAATATATCAATTCCGGGAAGTGGGACCTATGGGAGGTACCATAAATAATGGACCGATTTTGACGAATTTCAATAACCATGGTCCCATTATCAAAAAATGATCTGTGCCAAATTTCATCAAATTATCTTTAGAATTGTGACCTGTAGTTTGATTACAAGGTTTACATGGGGGTCCAGCCAGCCAGCCAGCCAGACGGACGGACATCGCCAAATCGACTCAGAAAGTGATTCTAAGCCTATTGGTATACTAAAAGGTGGGTCTAAGACAAATATTTCCATGCGTTACATACATCAGCACAAACTTATAATACCCTTTCCACCTATGGCGGTGAAGGGTATAACAATATTATTTAGCCACTGTTTGTTATGTTTCTACAAATATTATTGAATTTAGAGGATATATCTATATATCTTATAACTTATAACATATATATCTAATAACATATGGTATAAAATTGCTTAAAAAATGTGAAATAAATTGTTGACATTGGTCCTTTTAGCGTTTAGATTAGTAATAAAAGGGCCAATGTCAACATTGGCCCTTTTAGCACTAACAATTCTAGATGAGTTTAGAGTGACATTGGCCCTTAAATGTCTTGTGAAGCTGTTCTGGGATGGATAAAGATTGGTTGCTGAAACAAAATAAAAGAGAGTAAAAAGAGGAACCTAATGCAATGACTAACTCAACACATCCGAAAACTGACATTGGCCCTTTTAGCACCAAACCACAGATATGTTATACATATATTATTTAGATTATCCTAAAAGTATGCTACACAAATGTTTCTAAAATATTTAACATTTTTATCGTTATCACATGCGGCGACTTGGAACCTGATGTTAAACAAGTTTCTGAAAGCATGTATTGGACTTTCAAGACTTTTTAAATAGTTACCCACTTTTGTATCTAAAAGTCTCATCGAATCACCCTACACTATTCTCATAAAGCCTTAGTCAGTCTCTTTGTCACTCTAAGGTCGTATTCCTGGTTAGTAGTCTTTTATTTTCAAATGTCTGCTTACCCTCAGGCCAAACTGATTAATAAACCAAACGTCAAATGGAACAATACTACAACAGCCAGTAACAGTAAAAAATCACATTTGAAAATCCCCACACCCCAGAGTAAAGAAGATTTGAATGCTAACAAAAAAAAAAAGCATCATGACCACAGCTGTCAACTAAATGTCAAATTCAAATGAGAAAAAAGAGGAAATATAAATTTATAAAAAAAACAAACAGTTTCACAATGACTGTGTTAACGGTTCATAACACAAATGCCTGATGATGTTTTTGTTTGTTTGTTTGTGTTGTAGGTCCTGATGATGCTGCGTCTGTGTTGTTGCTGTTGCTGGCCATTGTATTATTATGGTATTGCGGTGCGTATAAACTTCCGTTCGATTACATTTCATTGTTCTTGTTCGAATAATTTTTTCGTTTGAAATTAGTGACAGTATGGTAGCATTGTTTTTTAGACACTTGTGTTTAAATATTAAATATTTTTCGCATTTTATAAATTATGACTGTTTTAAACATATTGTGGCCAAGTTTAGCTATTTACGAGTACAATATTTATTTATGTTTATTTAAATGAGTTCTAGTTTGGAACAGGATATTTTAGCTTGTTAAGGCCATCTTCATGGCCATTTGCGATGGGTCACAGTTGTTGTTACAAATACAATTTATTACTTAAAAGTTGATGAAATTATATATTTTTCAAATATCCCAGTAAATGTTGGGTGAGTGGTGGAAGTTAATTTTGTTCTCTATATCCTTATGGCCTAGCTTTTCTTCTCCTTATTGCGATTTTTCATTCTTTGAAAATCCTTGTCCTAGAAAAGTTTTTTTAAATTGCCAATTCCTCTAATCCTCTAATATAGTATTTTTTGCTGGGATTATAAAAAAATGTTATTAAATATTTTTATTACTTAACTTCATGTCTGTTATGTTTTAATTACAAATTGCACTTAACCGCCAACAAACAACAGATGAGTCCTTATTACGAGTATATAAATTTTTTTAACAAAGATTTTTATAACAAGACATTTAACCCTTTAAATCATTAAATAATTGCATGTAAAATTTGCTAAATGTTATATAAAATTGCATTTCTAATTAAAAGTAGGTGTGACAGTCTGGTAATTAGACTTACTTCACCTATTGAACCGTCCGGACTACTTTAAGAGGGGAAATACATTGACTTTTCTGATGATGATGCTGTTGATCGAGGCAAATGTAGATGAAAGCTCTGATGAAGAATGAAATACATCACCTGACATACAAAATGAAGTTAAGCCCACTAATACTTAATTTTTTTACTGCATCCACAAGCAGTCAGAGCACTTGAACTGCTACAACTATTGCTGGAGAATCTTCAACTAAAACTACCTAGAAGACGAAAACCGAAAGTTTGAATAATAGCCAACTGCGTTTTCTTGGATCTGAGATGGTACCCTCAGAAATATTTATATACCCAATTTGCAGTATTTATACTCTTCATAACCATAGGTGGAAAGGGTATTTTAATTTTGTGCTGATGTATGTAACGATAAGAAATATTTGTCATATACCTACCTTTTAGTATACCAATGGACTTAGAATCACTTTATGAGTCGATGTAGCGATGTCAGTCCGTCCGTCCGCCCGTCTGGCTGGCTAGACCCCCATATAAACCATGTAATCAAAGTACAGGTCGCAATTCTAAAGATAATTTAATCAAATTTGGCACAAATAATTTTTTTTGATAGTGGGACCATAGCTATTAAAGTTCGTCAAAATCGGTTCATTATTTATGGTACCTCCCCAAGGTCTCACTTCCCGGAATTGATATATTGGTCACAAATATCAATATTTTTCATGAAATTTAAAACAAATACTGCTTATGTAAACTAAAATCACTGTACCAAATTTCGTTGAAATCTGTCCACATTTGACCATAGCTCCCATACAAACTTATGTGTCAAAACGCACTAAATGAGACAAAAAACACAAAAATCTTAAACCTGAAGGTAATGAGAAGTTTCAAATTAGCCAAATTTCGAGATAATCGGTCCAAATTTGACCCTAGCTCTCACATAAGTCCAAATGACGGAAACAGGTTAAATATCGTTACTTTAATATAGAAAAGCCCTAACTAATATTTTTCTAAGATTACAGGAGAGGGGAAAAAAACTAAATAAAATCTTAAGTTTTGAAGATACAGAAACTTTTTAAAGGCAGTTTTTTACTAAATTCTCTAAAGAATTTAATGCTATAATAATATTTTTTTAAATTAAAAGATTTTTATAAAATTATCTAAGTTAAAGTTTTTAAAAGCGATTTGAATGAAAAACGACTTAGGGCTTTTCTATATTAATGTAACGATATATAAGTTTTGAGAAAATGTTTGTATGATATCAAAATTTAGCAAATATTTGTCTTTATACTGGAAAAAGAACACCTTTGACCTTAGTGGTGAAGGGTATCGTATGGTCGGGCTTGACCGACTATAGCACTTTCTTATTTGTTAATTATAAAGTTTGAACGTTGACATTATGTGTAAAACACTATATCATTTAAATGACCACCACGCGAAATATTGCAAGCATTGATTCTTTTGAGGAAATTTTCGACCACTTTTTGACACATATTGGGCGGTATTTCAGTCATAACTTGACGAATGTTGGTTTTTAAGTGCTCAAGAGTAAAAGGTTTATCTGCATAAACACGGTGTGAGAAATGTGCATACCCACCGAGTGAGAAATGCGCTTCATCACTGAAGAATTTTTTTTTCGAAAAATTGCCGTCCACCGCCTTTTGTTTAAGCACCCATTCCAAGTGTCTACGACGTTGTGAATGATTAGCTGGCTTCAGTTGTTGTGTGAGGTGGACTTTATATATAGATGTAGGTGTAGATCTTAACGCAAAATACGACATAATGTGCCGTTAGACAGTCCTAATTCCCGAGAACGACGAGGAATCGTTACACTCGAGCCTTAGGCAACACTTTCAACTACAGCAGCGATATTTTTAGCGGAACGAGCGAAACGACGATGCACAGGCCTTTCAATATTTATAACCGCTCCAGTCTCTTCAAATTTCTTCACAATTTTGCCAATTGCTTGTGTAGTTAGACGATTATGTAAACCATAATCTCCTCTTAAAGCTGGATATGTGGCTGTTGCAGAATCAACATTTTTGTAGTAGGTTTATGCGTTGTGTGATACTTAAGCGATCCATTTTCGTCAATGTCAGACTTTGACAGATGTCGAATTCCAGTCCTTTACTTGTAAAACCACGAAATGGATAACCCTTTATATTTAATCTTAAACGATTCGACTTTTTTTACATTTTTGTTAATTTTACCAAAAAAGAAGACTTTAATTTTCGGATAAATCAAATTATTAATAATACATAGCCTAATGATATTATACCATAAATTTTATAAAATTCCCAAAGGGCCCATAAGTTTTCCATTCCAAAAAAAATTATAGAACATTTTTTTTTTCGCAAGATACAAAATCTTTTTTTTATTTTTTTTATCAAAATTCTATAAATAGACATAAAATAAAACATAAATCTTTGTATTTGCTTTATTATGCGTTATTTATGAAGTGTTTAATACTCGTAGATGTTATTTTTTTTGTGGCCAACAAAAAAAAAACGTTAAAAATATTTCTGTTAGCTAAAACTTTTGGATGTTTTTGACACGGAGCTACATATTTTTTATGCAAGTAGTTTCACATACTCCCTCCCATCTAGTAGAATTTAAGATAAAGAATCCTTATGAACGACCGGTCATTTCGTATTCAACTACCCTTGCGATTAGTTACGCTTTTTTTGGTAATGCTTTTTCTGGGCCTAAGTTTTTTTATTACATATTATTTAGCCACTGGCTTTTGTGATTGTAAATACTTGTACGATTATGTTGGAAAACTATTTTATAGCCATTAATCATTTTCATTGTTGTTTGTCTTTATAAATACATGAAATATTTCAATATATTACTTTCATACATGAAATTGATTTTGGTTTTCTTGCTCGAATTTATATAGATCTACTCGTTTGAAGGGGGAGTCACATATTTTACAAGAAATTTATTTTAGCTGAATGTTAGAGGCGTTTTTGAGTCATTTGTATTCACAAGATACATGGTTTTATATTAAATGATTAGTTTGGGGAAAACATATCAGTTATCTAAATAGGCTGATTATAATTATTTTTAATTCCAGAAATACTCGTACTTTGAAGCCATATATGAAATTTTCGATAGAAATATTTTGCTAAAAAAAAACTTTCGATAGAAATATTTTTCTTTAGAAAAATTTTCGATGGAAATATTTTTCTATTTTCGATAGAAATATTTTTCTATTTTTGATAGAAATATTTTTCTATAGAAAAATGTTTGAAAAAAATATTTTTCTAAAGAAAAATTGTTAATAAAAGAATTTTTCTTTAAAAAATTTCAAATGGAAAAATTTTCGATAAATAAATAATTAATGACATGAACCTACTAAGCCCGATAAATTCTGGTTCACCTAAAATTAATTTCTTTCAAAAAAATTTTTTCTTTAGAAAAATTTTCGATAAAAAAATCTTTCTATAGAAAAATTTTCGATAAAAAATTTTTCTATAGGAAAATTTTCGATAAAAAAAATTTTTCTATAGAAAAATTTTCGATAAAAAAATTTTTTTATAGAAAAATTTTCGATTAAAATATTTTTCTATAGAAAAATTTTTAATAAAAATATTTTTCTATAGAAAAATTTTCGATAAAAAAATTTTTTTATAGAAAAATTTTAGATTAAAATATTTTTCTAGAGAAAAATTTTTAATAAAAATATTTTTCTATAGAAAAATTTTCGATAAAAAATTTTTCTATAGAAAAATTTTCCATAAAAAACTTTTATATAGAAAAATTTTCAATAAAAAATTTTTCTATAGAAAAATTCGATAAAAAAAATTTTCTATAGAAAAATTTTCGATAAAAAAATTTTTCTATAGAAAAATTTTCGATAAAAAAATTTTTCTATAGAAAAATTTTCGATAAAATAATTTTTCTATAGAAAAATTTTCGATAAAAAAATGTTTCTATAGAAAAATTTTCGATAAAAAAATTTTTCTATAGAAAAATTTTCGATAAAAAAATTTTTCTATAGAAAAATTTTCGATAAAAAAATTTTTCTATAGAAAAATTTTCGATAAAAAAATTTTTCTATAGAAAAATTTTCGATAAAAAAATTTTTCTATAGAAAAATTTTCGATAAAACAATTTTTCTATAGAAAAATTTTCGATAAAAAAATTTTTCTATAGAAAAATTTTCGATAAAACAATTTTTCTATAGAAAAATTTTCGATAAAAAAATTTTTCTATAGAAAAATTTTCGATAAAACAATTTTTCTATAGAAAAATTTTCGATAAAACAATTTTTCTATAGAAAACTTTTCGATAAAAAAATTTTTTTTTAGAAAAATTTTCGATAAAAAAATGTTTCTATAGAAAAATTTTCGATAAAAAAATGTTTCTATAGAAAAATTTTCGATAAAAAAATGTCTCTATAGAAAAATTTTCGATAAAAAAAATTTTCTATAGAAAAATTTTCGATAAAAAAATTTTTCTATAGAAATCTTTTCGATAAAAAAATTTTGCTATAGAAAAATTTTCGATAAAAAAATTTTTCTATAGAAAAATTTTCGATAAAAAAATTTTTCTATAGAAAAATTTTCGATAAAAAAATTTTTCTATAGAAAAATTTTCGATAAAAAAATTTTTCTATAGAAAAATTTTCGATAAAAAAATTTTTCTATAGAAAAATTTTCGATAAAAAAATTTTTCTATAGAAAAATTTTCGATAAAAAAATTTTTCTATAGAAAAATTTTCGATAAAAAAATTTTTCTATAGAAAAATTTTCGATAAAAAAATTTTTCTATAGAAAAATTTTCGATAGAAAAATTTTTCTATAGAAAAATTTTCGATAAAAAAATTTTTCTATAGAAAAATTTTCGATAAAAAAATTTTTCTATAGAAAAATTTTCGATAAAAAAATTTTTCTATAGAAAAATTTTCGATAAAAAAATTTTTCTATAGAAAAATTTTCGATAAAAAAATTTTTCTATAGAAAAATTTTCGATAAAAAAATTTTTCTATAAAAAAATTTTCGATAAAAAAATTTTTCTATAGAAAAATTTTCGATAGAAAAATTTTTCTATAGAAAAATTTTCGATAGAAAAATTTTTCTATAGAAAAATTTGAGATAAAAAAATTTTTCTATAGAAAAATTTGAGATAAAAAAATTTTTCTATAGAAAAATTTGAGATAAAAAAATTTTTCTATAGAAAAATTTGAGATAAAAAATTTTTCTATAGAAAAATTTGAGATAAAAAAATTTTTCTATAGAAAAATTTTCGATCAAAAAATTTTTCTATAGAAAAATTTTCTATCAAAAAGTTTTTCTATAAAAAAATTTGCGATAAAAAAATTTTTCTATAGAAAAATTTTTGATAAAAATATTTTCTATAGAAAAATTTGCGATAAAAATAGTTTCTATAGAAAAATTAAATTTGATAAAAATATTTTTCTATAGAAAAATTTTTCTATAGAAAAGATTTTTATCAAAAATTTTTCTTTAGAAAAATATTTTTGTCAAAAATTTTTCTATAGAAAAATATTTTTTTAAAAAATTTTTTTAAAGAAAAATATTTTTGTAAAAAAAATTTTCTCTTGAAATTTTTTTGATAAAAACTTTAAAATTACAACAATGTCCAACTTGTGCTACAAATCTCATTACATATTATTGTGTTATAACAAAAATATCCTTTTATCGATTTATTAAAAAAGTATCAAATTTCATATCGTCCTTAATAGGAAATAATATTCTTAAAGTAAAATTTATTAAAATGTCTTTCAAAGAATTTCAATGACTTCTTGTCGTACATTTTAATCATTTGGCATGTCATAGTTGAGTTGACATTTACAACAAAATAAATAAGATAAAAATCGTATAAACTTTACAAGCACATATGCAAAATCCCAACTCACATACACAAGCTAACACATGTGATTGTCAGTAGAAAAGGATACTCCTACCCACACTCCTTCAGAAATATAAAAAGAACATCCTGTAAAAAATGATTGTATAGAAGATATTAAAAGAAATAAGGTTTCGCTAGATTAATTTAAGGTCATGCATATTATAAAAATTATATACATAAATACTTACCATCAAATTTTACAAACACACACACCCACTAAAATAAAAATCAAGTCCTTACACATTGTCCTTGTGGTATTGTTAAGGGTGTAAGTAAAACATAAAGTCATCAAATTTATGTATAAAAATTAAATTTAAAGTTAAATTGAGGATATGAGTGGTTAGAAATTTGTGGTAAATTATAAGATATTTTTAAAGCTTTTGTGGTTTTCAAACAAAAGCTTATAACTGGGTACCAATTTATCTAAAACCATGTTTAACTCTTTTTATACGCATATTTACTAAGTTTTTGTAATTATTTTTAATTTTCCTAATAAAATATGTCACAATTACATATGTTAACATAATTTATGTGCAGGATTTTTGAAATCCTCTTGAAGTCTGTTACAGAATATTTTGAATCCATATAACATATACATGTATGTATATATGTATAAGAATAAAAAGCTTCTAAGCATCACATGTTTGTTTGCTCAAAATTAATTTGAGTTATTTATTAGATTGTATTAATATTTCAAAGAAGTTTGACATTTTTAAGCGAAGTAAAGGAACTTCTGTATCACGGGACCTTTATTAAATTAGAAAAAAATTTAATTATTAATAGAAAATTACTTTAATAAAAGAGTTAAATGAAACAAGTAAGTATTCGTAGTACCTAATATCATTGCTATATCGGAAAAGATAAGGGTTAGTTGGTTATAGTTCTAAAATTAGTGATTCTTAGGGTATACTCAGGCTTAGACCAAGGAAAACTGGTAACGGATGCTGAAACCGTACTAAAACTGTGGAAAGAGCACTTTTTCAAATTGTTGGTATCAAATGAAAGCGACCAAGATGACACGCCTGAACAAATCAATGATGATGGCGTTATATGTCCACCACCAAACCAAAATGAGATTAGAATCGCTATAAATCGACTTAAAAATAACAAAGCTGCGGGTGCCGATGGTCTTCCTGCTGAGCTTTTTAAGGCCGGAGGAGATGAGTTGATAAGTCTTATGTCCCAACTTATAGAAGCAATATGGTCAGAAGAATACATGCCAGACGATTGGAATCTTAGTGTCCTTTGTCCTGTGCACAAAAAAGGAGATAAAACTGTGTGTGCAAATTATAGAGGGATAAGCCTCCTCTCAATTGCATATAAGATTCTATCGACCATACTCTGCGAAAGGCTTAAGCCCGAAATTAACAAAATAATTGGGACATAACAATGTGGCTTTAGACCAGGTAAATCAACCATTGACCAGATTTTTACTCTACGTCAGATCCTGGAGAAGACCCAAGAGAAACAAATTGACACGTATCATCTCTTTGTTGACTACAAAGCAGCTTTTGACAGCCCGATACGCAAGAAGGTGTTTGAAGCAATGTCTGAGTTCGGCATCCCCACGAAGCTAATAAAGTTATGCAGGATGACACTAACTAATACAATATCATCTGTTAAGATAGGTAAGAACCTAGCAGAGTCTTTCATAACTAAACGGGGTTTCAGACAAGGTGATAGTCTATCATGTGATCTCTTCAATATTGTGCTAGAGAAAATCTTACGAGATGCAGCAGTTAATACAAGTGGAACAATCTTCAATCACTCGCGTATGCCGATGACATTGATATTATGGGGCGCACTTTACGCGAGGTAACTGCCGCCTTTTCCAATATCGAGAAGGAATCAAACAAAATGGGTCTAGCTGTAAATGAATCAAAAACAAAACTGATGGTTTCTTCAGGCAGACAG
Source organism: Stomorhina lunata (assembly GCA_933228675.1). NCBI lineage: Eukaryota > Metazoa > Arthropoda > Insecta > Diptera > Rhiniidae > Stomorhina > Stomorhina lunata. The sequence goes on from OW121740.1 coordinate 29,996,838, forward strand.
ACCACTAGAATTGGATCACATGTGCCCATAGAAAACTATAGCTTCGAAGTTGTAAAAGAATTTGTATACCTTGGTACCGCTGTGAACATCAACAATGATATAAGCTTTGAAATTAAACGTAGAATAATACTTGCCAATAGATGCTATTTTGGCCTAAGCAAACAGCTAAGAAATAAAGTCCTCTCCGTTAGAACTAAAATTACGCTATATACTACACGTGTTACTGTATGGTGCAGAATCATGGGTACTTGCACAGGCAGATGAAGCTATCCTTGGAGTGTTTGAGAGGAAAATCCTACGAAAAATATTTGGACCAGTCTGCGTCAACAATGAGTATCGACATCGAATGAATCATGAGCTGTATGAGTTATACGCTGACATATACATAGTAAAACGCATTAAGCAACAGCGGCTGCGCTGGCTAGGATATGTTGTGCGAATGGATGTAAATACTCCGGCAAGAAAAGTGTTTGATAATGATCCTGAGGGAACTCGTAGAAGAGGGCGCCCAAAACTTCGATGGAAAGACCAAGTAGAAGAAAATCTTTCAAAACTTGGCATAAGAAATTGGAGAATATGCGCACAAGATAGAAGCGCATGGAATTCTAAAATATGCTCGGCCTTTGACCTAAACAGGTTGTTACAATAGGCCATTTAAGTAAGTAAAGTAAGTACTCAGGCTTGGAGGTCAAAGTCGACTAGCTCAAAGCCGGCGCTCAGCCGCCGCTGGCTAGATATCAGGGCCGCCTCATGGCCGCTCAAATTTCCTGCCGATGTATTTTCATTATACCCTTCATCACCATAGTTGGAGAGGGTATTATAAGTTTGTGCTAATGTATGTAACGTATAGAAATATTTGTCTTAGACCCACTATATATATAAGTTTTTAGAAAATGTTTGTATGACAGCAAAATTTACAGATATTTGTCTTTATACAGGACCTTAGTGGTAAAGGGCTTGACCGACTATAGCACTTTCTTACTTATTTTTACTAATTAATTGTTTATTAATAATTGGTCTTTTATATTTTATATTGTTTAATGTAGAAGATGTTCAATACCAAGCAACTGTTCCGATTAGTCTTAACTTGGCAAGCCCAGACTTATCTTGGTTATGCTTTATCTCAACTGAGGATACTGGTATTAATCGGGGAACTACGTTAACACCCATTAATGTAGTGAGCTAACATGTTCCGCGAGTTCTCCTATAAGAACGATAAAAAGATATGAGTTAGGACGGGCTAGTAACCCACTCCTGAAAAAAAAAAATTAAATACTATGAAAAAACTAAAATTAGAATAAAAATGGCCTTCTCTAATGTTAGAAGAGGACGTCAGAAACTTCGATAGAAAGACCATGTAGAGCAAATCTTTCAAAGCTTATCCTACGAAATTGGAGAATATTAATTTTTAAAATATACTCGGCTTTAACCTTAACAGGTTGTAAGTACAGACCATATAAGTAAGTCGGCTTGAAGCCGGCTCTCAGCCGCCGCTGGTCCATTTTATGACAAGCAGTTATGCAGTCAGTATCAAAAGTACTATATAAATAGAAGTAACTTAAATTTATTAAATAATTAAATTTAGAGCAAAATCGCCGCATTCGATATCGATCGAAATGTAAGATTTTTCAGAAACACTTTTGTAGCATACTTTCAGGATAATCTAAATAGTATATAACATACAAGGCCCACTGCATTGTAAATTATTTGTCAAAAGTTCCCTAATAGTAAAATAATTTTATTTGCATTACAAATTTTGACAAACAAGTGAATATTATTAGGTATCAAATTTTGTTAAACTTTTTGCAAAATAAATTTATTTGAAAATCCCTAAGGTATGTTATACAATATTTGTTTGAAAATCGAACTTTTTGATTGATATCTATAACGCATTCGATATCGATCGAAAACTCAGACTTTTAAGCGAATATTGTGAAGTATACTTTAGGGATGTTCAAATTTACTTCGATGCAAAAAGTTTATTGAAATTTGGTATCCATTTTGATTCGTTTTTAAAAACATATAGTTCAATTAAAACTCATTAACTACTTTTCATCCTTTGGCAAATAACTTCAAAAAAATATAGTAAACTGTGCATTTTGATAATCCTTAAAGTGTGCTATACAAATCTTTTGAAAATATCTAAGATTTCGATCGATATCGAATGCCATAATTGGGCCCCTGGTCTTTGTGGAATTTGAAACCGGTTAATTCTATTTAAATTACCATTGAATAACAAATAAGTTCTTTATTTAATAACTTATAAGAAATTTAGACGGTATTTTATAGTCATTACAAGGTATAATTATATATCATACTAGCTGACCCGGTCCGCGTTGCTGACCCAAAGCAAACATTGATATAGATAAATAGTCATTGATGGTGTAATATGAAAATTGGATTTTGCCACGCCTCTCCGCCCACAAACCGAAAATTAATAATCAGACTTTACAGTGTCACCCGAATTGATACTCTGAAGATTCCCTAAAAATTTCGGCCCAACTGTTTTGGAGTCTATACATACCTACACACATCCTGTTTTATAGATATAGATAGATTCGTTCATAGTTTCTATACAAAAGCCAAATAAATGAGAAATAAATAATATATTATAAGATCACGATCTGCTAAATACCGAGACAATCGGTTCATATTTGACCCACATTGAAGCGAAACTTCTTAATTTTAATAATCAATCTTTATTTGACCTCAAAGTTTAGAGTATCTAACAGAAATACTATTTTGTATGCATCCCATGTCATACCTTCTAAAAAAACGTTTCATGTAATCCACTCACAAAAAACCCAAATTTTGATAAATTAAATTTTTCAATCATAAATTTTACGCTTTATTTGAAATTTATATCCACTTTTTTTCATTTTATTGCAAAATAACGTTAGTCGAGCAGCAACAAAGAAAAACAATAATTGAAAATTTGTTACTTTGGCTTTAAATTGTTGTCATTGTCATTGCTCTAGTCGTCGTCGATTGTGTGTAAAACCGTAACTAAATAAATTTATAGTTGAAAATATAAAATATGTCGAGTGGGGTTACATGCAAGCAGAAATTTTCCCAATATTGTTGTTGTTGTTGTCCTGTTTGGGTCTATCAATGTTAAGCGACATCCTCCATATCATGACACATGACTTGCATGTCAATGGGTGCTAAGAGCTCAAAACTTTAACAATAATCTTTTAGTACAACTACCCCAACTGCTGGAGACGGAAGCCAAAGCCAAAACTAACTGCCTTCTAAAAGCCTCCAAACGTTATTAGTGATTTGTTCAAACACAAACAACAATGTTATTTTAAATTTTGCAAAACTTTGCTAAAATATTGAAATATTTATAAGAGTAAAGCTAAAGCCCCTTCCTTTTCGTTTTCAATTTCCAAAATTTTATGCAATGTCCTTTTTGGTCCTGCCTTCTTGTTGCTGCTGGTGACTTTTCTTTAACAGAGTAAACCCGAGGCTGAAGACTAGAAGTTGGAAAAACACATAAATTACAAGAAAATGTTAAAAAAGGACAAAATATCAATATCCACTTTAGTTTACGCCAAAAGAATGTTAAATAACCAAATATGTACTTTTTTATCATACATAATCGTATATATCGTGGTTATATATGGCTTGTAATCCTGTTCCTTGAGGTTCTTATGGGCAAACATATTTGTTGTTTTTTTTTATTTTTTATTATTATGTGATTTGAGAACATGTTCAATTCATACCATTCACACCCCTTATGTTTAGTATTTTGTCGGTAGTTTTTTGAAGACAAGTGTATACACGGAAAAAAATTTCTCCATTTACTAGTCTCAGAGGCTAAAGTCGGTCTAATTAAGTCTGAGCGTCTATAGACTGAGCGACTATAGTCAGAACGACTATAGTCAGAACGACTATAGTCAAAACGACTATCGTCAGAACGACTATAGTCAGAACGACTATAGTCAAAACGACTATAGTCAGAACGAATATAGTCACAACGACTGTAGTCAGAACGACTATAGTCAGAACGGCTATCATCAGAACGACTGTAGTCAGAACGACTATAGTCAGAACGACTATAGTCAGAGCGACTATAGTTAAAACGACTATAGTCAGAACGACTATAGTCAGAACGAATATAGTCTGAACGACTATAGTCACAACGACTAAAGTCAGAAAGACTATAGTCAGAAAGACTATAGTCAAAACGAGTATAGTAAGAACGACTATAGTCAGAATGACTATAGTCAGAACGACTATAGCCAGAACGACTATAGTCAGAACGACTATAGTCAGAATGACTATAGTCAGAACGACCATAGTCAGAACGACTATAGTCAGAACGACTATAGTCAGAACGTCTATAGTCAGAACGACTAAAGTCAGAACGACTAAAGTCAGAACGACTATAGTCAGAACGACTATAGTCAGAACGACTATAGTCAGAACGACTATAGTCAGAACAACTATAGTCAGAACGACTATAGTCAGAACGATTATAGTTAGAAAGACTATATCTCAGAACGAATATAATCTAAACGATTTAAGTCTAAACGACTAAAGTCTGAGCTACTATAGTCTGAGCGCATATAGTCTCAACGATTATAGTCTGAACGACTATAGTCTGAGCAACTATAGTCGTATAAACGACTATAGTCTGAACGACTATAGTCTGAACGACTATAGTCTGAATGACTATAGTCTGAACGATTATAGTCTGAACGACTATAGTCTGAGCAACTATAGTCGTATAAACGACTATAGTCTGAACGACTATAGTCTGAATGACTATAGTCTGAACGATTATAGTCTGAGCGACTATAGTCTGAGCGACTATAGTCTGAGCTACTATAGTCTGAGCGACTATAGTCTGAGCGACTATAGTCTGAGCAACTATAGTCTTAACTACTAAAGTCTGAGCGCATATAGTCTGAACGACTTTAGTCTGAACGTCTATAGTCTGAATGACTATAGTCTGAACGATTATAGTCTGAGCTACTATAGTCTGAGCGACTATAGTCTGAGCAACTAAAGTCCTAACTACTAAAGTCTGAACGACTATAGTCTGAGTGCATATAGTCTGAACGACTTTAGTCTGAACGCCTATAGTCTGAACGATTATAGTCTGAACAACTATAGTCTGAGCGACTATAGTCTGAGCAACTATAGTCTGAACGACTGTAGTCTGTACGACTATAGTCTGATCGACTATAGTCTGAACTACTACAGTCCGAGCGACTAAAGCCTGGACGGCTATAGTCTGCGCGACTACAGGCTGAGTGACTATAGTCTGAGCGACTATAGTCTGAGTGACTATAGTCTGAGCGACTATATTCTGCGCAACTATAGGCTGAGTGACTATAGTCTGAGCGACTAAAGTCTGAACGACTATAGTCTGAGAGCATATAGTCTGAACGATTATAGTCTGAACGACTATAGTCTGAGCGACTATAGTCTGAGTGACTATAGTCTGAGCGACTATAGTCTGAACGACTATAGTCTAAACTGCAATAGTCTGAACAATTTATAGTGTGAACGCCTATAGTCTAAACGCCCATATTCTGAACGTCTATAGTCTGAACGCTTATAGTCTGAACGACTATCGCTGAGTGACTATAGTCTGAGCGACTATAGTCTGAGCGGCTATAGTCTGAGTGACTACAGTCTCAGCGACTATAGTCTGAGCGCATATAGTCTGAGCGACTATAGTATGAACGCCTATAGTCTAAACGATTATAGTCTGAACAACTATAGTGAAATTCAAGCTCCCTAAACAATGCAGCATTCTTCAAGCTGAAATTTCAGCTATTTATAGGGCGAGCAAGTGGCTCACGTACCACCGAGTATATCCCAACGATATTCGTTTCTGTACAGATAGTCTTGCCGCCATTCATTCCCTTTCATCGGTCTACACGACATCCGTTCTTACCCGTGAATGCCGGGCGTCTCTAAATGAGATAGCGAGACATTCCAACATTGAACTTTTCTGGGTACGTAGTCATAGTAATGTACCAGGTAACATCATAGCGGATAACCTAGCAAAATATGGTGCTCTTCTTAGTCAAGAAAACACTGATCAATTCATAGGTATTCCGCTCTCAGCATGCAAATTGCTCATAAAGCAGTTTATTTTTAGGTCCGCACAGACCAACTGGTCCACAGAAAGTACCTGTACGATCTCCAGACTTACATGGCCAACTTACGACAGTAAGCGCTCTGCAATCCTGGTCAGCTTTTCGCGCCATAGACTTCGCACCCTTATTTCAGTACTCACAGGACACTGTCTTATAGGTATACATGCTAGAAGACTTAATCTTCAAAGCAATGACTACTGCAGAAGTTGTCACAATGCAGAGGAGGAAGAAACAATATCCCACTTCCTCTGTCACTGCCCAGCACTTGCTGAACTTAGAACCCTCCATCTAGGATTCCCATTTCTGCACGATCTATCAGAGATCTCGAACATCAATATTCGTAAAATAGGCTCTTTTATCGATGCATCTGGCTGGCTCTAACTGAGCCTCTTACTCTCGGTAGTTTTAAGAATTTAATTCTCTCTATCCTTGCAGGAATTACAAAGGGACCTATTTATGGACCCAAGTGAGGTGGACCTTACAGTCTGCATCCTGCCTAACCTAACCTAACCTAACTATAGTCTGAGTGACTATAGTCTGAGCGACTATATTCTGCGCGACTATAGGCTGAGTGACTATAGTCTGAGCGACTAAAGTCTGAACGACTATAGTCTCAGAGCATATAGTCTGAACGATTATAGTCTGAACGACTATAGTCTGAACGACTATAGTCTGAATGACTATAGTCTGAGCGACTATAGTCTGAGTGACTATAGTTTGAGCGACTATAGTCTGAGTGACTATAGTTTGAGTGGCTACAGTCTGAGTGGATATAGTGTAAGCAACTTAGTTTTCTCAGTGTATCATATCTTCTCAATACAGAATTTGTGTCTATAAACTTTAAAATTTATTTCTTTATTTCTAGTCGTATCTAAATATTTTTGCATAATTTTGTTTCAATATTGTTTTCAATTTTTTTTGTTATTTTTGTTAGAATCATATCTTTTTCTTTGGATATTTGTTGTCATTGTCGAAAACAAATGAAATTTTTGCTTCAACATATTGTGTGTTTAGTTAAGTTTTGCTATTTTATTTAGTTTTTTTTTGTTGTTGCAGATATTTTCCCTTTATTCTGATGAAATAAAAATAACTTGCAACATTTGTTTATTTGGCTTAAATTTTTTTTATATCTTCAAAAAAATGTATAAATACAATGAAAATTTCGAGCAACACAAGTTGCATTTGTTAAAAATCTTGTTTTGAATTTTAAGTTTTTTTCTTCTATTCTATTCTTGTCAACTAAAAGATAACGAAGTGTTTTGTTATTTTGGCACAAAGTTTACACTTTTGTGGTTTTACGCAAATTAGCTATGGAAAATGGAAAAAAGTTATAACACGTAAAAAATATGTTTTAAATTAATAACTTTATTTCGTGAACATGTAGACGGAAAGGGGAGGAAATAGGAAGAACTCCAAATAACCTGAAATTCTGTTTATGCATAAAGTCAATTTAGATTATTTAATTTATCTTTTTGATCAATAGAAAATCTATTAAAGGAAACTAAATGTGCTTTAACGATCTCTATGAACATTTTTAATAGAAAATTTTTATAATGAAAATTTTTCTATAGAAACAATTTTATAATGAAAATTTTGCTGTAGAAATTATTTTATAATGACAATTTTTCTATAGACAAAATTTTATAATGAAAATTTTTCTATAGAAAAAAATGTTATAAAAAGAATATAGAAAAAAATTCTAAAATTAAAGTTTTTCTATATATAAACATTTTATAATGAATTTTATAACGAAGAAAGAATTTTATAGAAAAATTTAATAATGAAAATTTTTGTATAGAAAAAATTTCATAATAAAATTTTATCAATAGAAAACAATTTATGATGAAAACTTTTCTATAGAAAACATTTTATAACAAAAAATTTTTTATATAAAAAATATCATAATGAAAATTTTTCTATAGAAAAAATTCTATAATGAAAATTTTTCTATAGAAAAAATTTTATAATGAAAATTTTGCTATAGAAAAAATTTTATAATGAAAGTTTTTCTATTGAAACATTTTGTAATGAAAATTTTGCTATAGAAAAAATTGTATAATGAAAATTTTGCTATAGAAAAAATTTTATAATGAAAATTTTGCTAAAGAAAAAATTTTATAATGAAAATTTTGCTATAAAAAAAATTTTATAATGAAAATTTTGCTATAAAAAAAATTTTATAATGAAAATTTTGCTAAAGAAAAAATTTTAAAATGTATAATTTATATAAAATAAAATATAGAAAACATTTTTTGATGAAAATTTTTCTATAGAAAAAATTTTAAAATAAAATTTTTTTTATAGAAAAAATTTTAAAACGAAAATTTTTCTATAGAAAAAATTTTAAATTGAAATTTTTTTCTATAGAAAAAATTTTATAATGAAATTTTTTCTATAGAAAAAATTTTACATTGAAATTTTTTCTATAGAAAAAATTTTATATTGAAATTTTTTCTATAGAAAAAATTTTATATTGAAATTTTTTCTATAGAAAAAATTTTATATTGAAATTTTTTCTATAGAAAAAATTTTATATTGAATTTTTTTCTATAGAAAAAATTTTATATTGAAATTTTTTCTATAGAAAAAATTTTATATTGAAATTTTTTCTATAGAAAAAATTTTATATTGAAATTTTTTCTATAGAAAAAATTTTATATTGAAATTTTTTCTATAGAAAAAATTTTATATTGAAATTTTTTCTATAGAAAAAATTTTATATTGAAATTTTTTCTATAGAAAAAATTTTATATTGAAATTTTTTCTATAGAAAAAATTTTATATTGAAATTTTTTCTATAGAAAAAATTTTATATTGAAATTTTTTCTATAGAAAAAATTTTATATTGAAATTTTTTCTATAGAAAAAATTTTATATTGAAATTTTTTCTATAGAAAAAATTTTATATTGAAATTTTTTCTATAGAAAAAATTTTATATTGAAATTTTTTCTATAGAAAAAATTTTATATTGAAATTTTTTCTATAGAAAAAATTTTATATTGAAATTTTTTCTATAGAAAAAATTTTATATTGAAATTTTTTCTATAGAAAAAATTTTATATTGAAATTTTTTCTATAGAAAAAATTTTATATTGAAATTTTTTCTATAGAAAAAATTTTATATTGAAATTTTTTCTATAGAAAAAATTTTATATTGAAATTTTTTCTATAGAAAAAATTTTATATTGAAATTTTTTCTATAGAAAAAATTTTACATTGAAATTTTTTCTATAGAAAAAATTTTATATTGAAATTTTTTCTATAGAAAAAATTTTATATTGAAATTTTTTCTATAGAAAAAAAATTTTATATTGAAATTTTTTCTATAGAAAAAGTTTTATATTAAATTTTTTTCTATAGAAAAAATTTTATATTGAAATTTTTTCTATAGAAAAAATTTTATATTGAAATTTTTTCTATAGAAAAAATTTTATATTGAAATTTTTTCTATAGAAAAAATTTTATATTGAAATTTTTTCTATAGAAAAAATTTTATATTGAAATTTTTTCTATAGAAAAAATTTTATATTGAAATTTTTTCTATAGAAAAAATTTTGTATTGAAATTTTTTCTATAGAAAAAATTTTATATTGAAATTTTTTCTATAGAAAAAATTTTGTATTGAAATTTTTTCTATAGAAAAAATTTTATATTGAAATTTTTTCTATAGAAAAAATTTTATATTGAAATTTTTTCTATAGAAAAAATTTTATATTGAAATTTTTTCTATAGAAAAAATTTTATATTGAAATTTTTTCTACAGAAAAAATTTTATATTGAAATTTTTTCTATAGAAAAAATTTTATATTGAAATTTTTTCTATAGAAAAAATTTTATATTGAAATTTTTTCTATAGAAAAAATTATATATTGAAATTTTTTCTATAGAAAAAATTTTATATTGAAATTTTTTCTATAGAAAAAATTTTATATTGAAATTTTTTCTATAGAAAAAATTTTATATTGAAATTTTTTCTATAGAAAAAATTTTATATTGAAATTTTTTCTATAGAAAAAATTTTATATTGAAATTTTTTCTATAGAAAAAATTTTATATTGAAATTTTTTCTATAGAAAAAATTTTATATTGAAATTTTTTCTGTAGAAAAAATTTTATATTGAAATTTTTTCTATAGAAAAAATTTTATATTGAAATTTTTTCTATAGAAAAAATTTTATATTGAAATTTTTTCTATAGAAAAAATTTTATATTGAAATTTTTTCTATAGAAAAATTTTATATTGAATTTTTTTCTATAGAAAAAATTTTATATTGAAATTTTTTCTATAGAAAAAATTTTATATTGAAATTTTTTCTATAGAAAAAATTTTATATTGAAATTTTTTCTATAGAAAAAATTTTATATTGAAATTTTTTCTATAGAAAAAATTTTATATTGAAATTTTTTCTATAGAAAAAATTTTATATTGAAATTTTTTCTATAGAAAAAATTTTATATTGAAATTTTTTCTATAGAAAAAATTTTATATTGAAAATTTTTATATAGAAAAAATTTTGTATGAAAATTTTTGTATAGAAATAATTTAATATTGAAAATTTTTGTATAGAAAAAATTTGATATTGAAAATTTTTCTATTGAAAAAATTGATATTGAAAATTTTTCTATAGCAAATTTTTTGGCCAGAAAAATTTTCATTATAAATTTTTTTTTGTAGAAATATTTTCATTATAAAATTTTTTCTATAGAAAATTTTTCATTATTAAATTTGTTTTATAGAAAAATTTTCAATATAAAATTTTTTCAATAGAAACATTTTCTGTATAAATTTTTTCTATAGAAAAATTTTCAATATAAAATTTTTTCTATAGAAAAATGTTCATTATAAAATTTTTTCTATACAAAAATTTTCAATATAAAATTTTTTCTATGGAAAAATTTTCAATATAAAATTTTTTCTATAGAAAAATTTTTAATATAAAATTTTTTCTATAGAAAAATTTTCAATATAAAATTTTTTCTATGGAAAAATTTTCTGTATAAAATTTTTTGTATGGAAAATTTTTCTGTATAAATTTTTTCTATAGAAAAAACTTTGAGAGTTCCTAATATTTTATGTAAATTTCTCACATATTAATCATTAGTGCATGGTCCCCAAAGGTATGCTCGAAACAATAAGCCAGTTAATATGCCTAATTATACCCTTCACCACCATAGGTGGAAATTTGGCATTATAAGTTTGTGCTGATGTATGTAACGCATAGAAATATTTATCGTAGACCGTTTTTTAGTATTTTTTAGTATACCAATAGGCTTATAATCACTTTCTGAGTCGATTTAGCGATGTCCGTCCGTCCGTCAGTCTGTCTGGCTGGCTGGACCCCCATGTAAACCTTGTAATCAAACTACAGGTCGCAATTCTAAAGAGAATTTAATGAAATTTGGCACGGATAATTTTTTTGTCAATGGCTATTGAAATTCGTCAAAGTCGGTCCATTATTTATGGTACCTCCCATAGGCCCCACTTCCCGGAATTGATATATTGGCCACAAAAATCAATATTTTTTCATGAAATTTAAAACAAATGCTACTTATTTAAACTTAAATCACTGTATTGAATTTCGTTGAAATCGGTCCACATTTGACCATAGCTCCCATACAAACTCTTTTCTAAAAACGCACTAAATGAGACAAAATTCACTAAAACGCTCGTAAATCCGAAGATAATGAGAATTTTAAGTTTATTTTTTGCATACATAATTTTTATGACAACTGTTATTAATTTACTAAATTTACATTTGACCCTAGCTCTCATATAAGTCCAAATGGCGGAAACAGCTTAAATGTAACAGTTTTTAGAATATGTTTGTATGATAGCAAAATTTAGCAAATAATTGTCTTTATACACTAAAAGAACACCTTTGACCTTAGTGGTGAAGGGTATCGTATGGTCGGGCTTGACCGACTATAGCACTTTCTTACTTGTTTTTTATTGAATACGAGTATATTTCCAACATATTTCCATACTTATCCAAAAAAAAAAAATATCATATGACAGTTTTAGTCTTTGACAAATACTCCCCAAAGAGGACACATCTAAAACTCGTCATAAAGAAAAACAATACATGCTCCCCAAACACTATGACAAGGCTTGTCAATTTCATTTGCCGCTAGTAGCACGTACTAATACGAAAACATGCTAAAATTACATTTGCACAATTTTTTACATTTTCCCTTTTTTTACATTTTTTCCAAAGTACAAATTATAGAGGTAAAAATGTCTCCCCTTGCAGGCAGTATCTAAAAAAAAAAGTAAAAAGGAATGTTGGTATATGGCATGTACTTAAATTTTGTAAACCTAACACATTTACACACTTAAATGTATTTATTTCATTTTTTGCATTTTATTTTTTTGTTCAATCCACTTTTGGTTTTGGTGAGGTATTTTTATTATTTGGTAGTGATTTGCCCTCGAGAGTGCTTAGAGGAAAATTTAACAAATTACCACCTACTTGTGGTAAATAATTTTTTATGGGTTGCTGTTATTCTTTCTCATTGTCATCGTCAACATTTGAATTGTGATTTTTATTTCCGCCGTATTTGACATTTGTAAGTAGTCGATTTTCGACTCTGCTAGTGCGTAGGTTTGGCATATATTAGTGGATTTACGTGTAGCAAATCATTTAAGAATTTAATGGTTTTGAGTGAATGCAGTTAGGAAATAATCGTACTTTGAATAAATGGTTGGAGTTCATTTGGGAATTAAATATGCACCCTCTTGGTGGCAAAAGTTTCGTTTTAGATTTGTGAGAAGTGTTAAACGTTGATTCAATGTTTTATTTAGAGTTTTAGGTTTAGGTTTGCCTAAGTAAATGTTATTGTATTATTTTAAAAATATTTTAAAGATAACAAGTTTCCGAAGACTTTTCGGCTGATGAAAGTTATTTTGATTCTTTATATATTTTTACAAGAATAAAATATGAAATTTATTACTGAAGAGTGACAGGACAGATAACTTTGCATTAAGATATGGAAAAGTTGTCAGTTATTAAAATGATTATAAATTAAATAAAAAATTGTCTTAGTATCATGAAGGTGCCATAACATTTTTTAGGTTCCTGATGAATTTATACTGTTTTGAGTACATTAAAAACGATATTAGGGCCCTATTTCACGAAACAACTTATCAACTTTTCACTAATCAAATTGTATTTTTTGGCAAAGTGATAACTGTTACTGTTCCACAAAATTCTTTGCAAATCTCTCTTGGTATCAATACAATTTTTGATCTCTTTGCAAAGTCTTTGCGTGCTCTGGCAAAGTTTTTGCGATCTCTTGAAAAGTGAATGTTGAAAGTGTTCCACAAAGCATTTAACCTACTTTGCATTTGCTTGTTATCACTTTTCACATTGCGTTAAAGATTAATTGAAAAAAGCCCAATCACTACAATTGGCGTCGGCCCAAAAAACATGGACCTATGCGAGGGACAGTTTGTTTGGACTCTGGAAGAGTCGGATTTTATTTAATCTAAAGCACTCTTTAAAATTAAAGTTTTCTAGTCCCGCAAAAATATTCTATCTTTAAAATTTCTTCTTATAACCACTTCTGTTTCTGATTGACGATCGTGAGTCAATCAGAAACTCACGTCTTAACATTTTGAAAGTTTCACTAGTTATAACAATATTAATTTGCAAAGAGATCGTTTACCTTGCAAATCTTTGATAAACTTATCGAAATTTGCTTTATATTAATAGAATTTACAATTTTTGAGGAACGAAACAGCATAATTATTTGCAAAGTCTTTGCAAATTACACTTTTCAATTTTAGCTTTGCACTTTGCAAAAGAGAACATACATGGAACAGAAATTGCAAAGAGAATAAAAACATTTCGAAGAAATTGAAAATTATACATATCAGTTTTAAGTTTATAGTTCTGAGGAACATAAACTTATCGAAATTTGCTTTACATTAATAGAATTTACAATTTTTGAGGAACGAAACAGCATAATTATTTGCAAAGTCTTTGCAAATTACACTTTTCAATTTTAGCTTTGCACTTTGCAAAAGAGAACATACATGGAACAGAAATTGCAAAGAGAATAAAAACATTTCGAAGAAATTGCAAATTATACATATCAGTTTTAAGTTTATAGTTCTGAGGAACATAAAGTTTTGTAAAAAATTTGATAAGTGCAAAGTGAAAAGTTGAAAAGTTCTTTCGTGGAATAGGGCCCAAATGGAATTGAAGCCTAACATTACTAAATATACGTTACATTTTCAAAAAAAAAATCGTACCATTTTTTTAATCCTAGCTCATCGTTATGTCAACTAACAGAAAGTCCGGACAGACATATAGGTTATAGCTTAATTGCCTAAGAACTTTATGAGGATCCAGGATATTTATTATTTTTAAGTTTTTAACCAATATTGTTGAAATTTCAAATTGACGATGCAATGTGGAACCATTAGGACAACCCAGCAAAGGCTTAGTAATGCAAAGTATATATCGATCTCATTAATCTTATTAGCTAAAATTTAAGAGACCTACGGCCCTATCCTCCACTGGAAGTCAAAATAACAGAAAAAGAAGAAGAAAATACGATATTATCTACTACGTGATTCTCAAACTGTGTCATCAGAGTAACCCATAGAGTTCCTAAATCATACGGAAAAAATTAAAAAAAAAATCGAAATCTGTCGACTCCTTGGGATACATGAATGATGGACCTCCATTTTTTACCTATTTTTCTTCTCAATGTAGAAGTTGCAAATCTAAACAGAAGTTGTTAAATTCAACACGGGCCTATTGAATAATTACAAAATAGAGGACCACTAGTTTTTGTTAAAATTTGTCAACTCCTTGGTGTACCTGACTTGGGGTTCCAAGTCAGGTACACCAAGGAGTTGACACCATTTTTTTTAATGTATAAGCCGCAATTCTCAACAGATTTTTGTGAAATTTGACACCTAAAAGTTAATGTAAAAAGAGTTTTATTAATTTTGGTTTAAATCAGTTTACTACTTGGGTACCTGCCTTGGACCCCCATTTTTACCAAATTTTGTTCAATGTATAAGCCGCAATTCTAAAATTAAATAAACGTGTGCCCAATTTAAAAAAAAATCGGCAGACGTTTGTTAATTAGTTCAAGAAAGAGTCATACTAATTTTGGTAGAGATCCCTTGACTCTTTGAGGTACCTGCTTTGGACCCCCATTTTTATACTCTTTACCACCATAGGTGGAAAGGGTACTATAAGTTTTTGCTGATGTATGTAACACATATAAATATTTGTCTTAGACCCACCTTTTTGTATACCAATAGGCTTAGAATCACTTTGAGTCCGTCCGTCTGTCTGGCTGGACGGCTGGCTGGACACCCATGTAAACCATGTAATCAAAGAACAGGTCGCATTTCTAAAGATAACTTGACGAAATTTGGCACAGATAATTTTTTTGATAGTGTGACCATGGCCATAGAAATTAGTCAAAATCGGTCCATTATTTATGGTACCTCCCATAGGTTCCACTTTCCGGAATTGATATATTGGCCACAAATATCAATATTTTTTCATGAAATTTAAAACAAATACTGCTTATGTAAACTAAGATAAATGTACCAAATTTCCACATTTGACCATAGCTCCCATACAAACTCTTCTGTCAAAACGCACTTAATGAGACAAAAACAAGTAAGAAAGTGCTATAGTCGTTCAAGCCCGACCATATGATACCCTTCAGCATTAAGGTCAAAGGTGTTCTTTTTCCTGTATAAAGACAAATATTTGCTAAATTTTGACATCATACAAATATTCTCTCAAAACTTATATATTTAAGCTCTTTCGGTCATTTAGACTTATATGAGAGCTAGGGTCAAATGTGGACCGATTATCTCGAAATTTGGCAAGTTGATTACAATTTTAACATAGGTGGGTCGCGTTTGTTTGGATATCGAACATGTGATTGTTAGTCTGAGTAGACTTATAATTGAATTACATGAATTGCAATTTGAAAACGACTGCCCCGTATATGCCTATTGTAACTTGTTGGTCTGTAGATAACTGCTTTTAAAAATGTCCATCTTTAAGAGCGGGATGATCCATGTATATATTCAGAAGACGATTTTCAAAAGAATTTGGACTTACAGTGAAATTTAAAATAAAAGATAGATGAAAGAAACTAGTGGATTTGCAGTAGTCAAGGTTAGTTTATCTCATATAATGACGTGATCAAACGATCACTTCTTAGAAAGGGTAGTCGTAATGGCACCAATAATGTATGTGTTTTCAACGAAATATTAAATTGATTTAAAAGTATTAAAATATCTCTAATTTTTCTATATATATATTTTTATTTTTTAAGTATTCTATATAATTAGAAAAATTCAATACATAAAATCCTATATGTATCATGACATCCTTGCAAAATGTAGTTTTCTTTATTTTTTTGATTTTAACAAAAATGTTTTTTGTTTGGTTTAAATTTATCTTAGCTACAAATCAATTTTTTCTGCCTTTTACTAAGCTCCTTGCAATATGTGTGTCCAATTGAATGACTGTCATTGGTATAAATTCTACTTAAAAGGTCCTTCCTTAACAGAAATACTCAAGATTCGGTTGACGGCATTAAATATTAGTAGGAAATAAGTAGCAATTTTGAAGAAAAAAACCCAAAATTTAAGGCTTCTGATTATAACCCAACAAAACTTTGGTAATGGGTTGTACTGACCAATTATATTACCTAGTAATGACTGCAACATATTCTCCGTATTACTTATAAGTTATAATTCGAATGGTAATTTATACTTAATTGTGGGGGTTCAAATCCAAAAAGAATATGTGTAAGTTAATTACAAGCTGGCAGATTTTCAACATACGTCACAGTCGTATGAAGGTGAGTTCGAGCCCCAGTGTGGAAGTGAAAGAACTAAAATATATATATTTTTTTGATTTCATAAAAATTTATACTAAACAATTAAGAAAGTGCTACAGTCGGTCAAGTCCGACCATACGATACCCTTCACCACTTAGGTCAAAGGTGTTCTTTTTTCTGTATAAAGACAAATATTTGCAAAATTTTGCCATCATACAAACATTTTCCCAAAGCTTATGTATTTAAGTTGTTTTCGTCATTTACACATATATAAGAGCTAGGGTCAAATGTGGACCGATTATATCGAAATTTGGCAAATTGATTACAGTTTTTAAAGAAATTAATTAACTCAAAATTTTCATTATCTTCAGATTTACTAGCGTTTTAGTGATTATACCCTTCACCACCATAGGTGGAAAGGGTATTACAAGTTTGTGCTGATGTATGTAACGCATGGAAATATTTGTCTTAGACCCACCTTTTAGTATACCAATAGGCTTAGAATCACTTTCTGAGTCGATTTAGCGATGTCCGTCCGTCGGTTTGGCTGGCTGGTTGGACCCCATGTAAACCTTGTAATCAAACTACAGGTCGCAATTCTAAAGCTAATTTTAAGAAATTTGGCACAGGTCATTTTTTGATAATGGAACCATGGCTATTGAAATTCGTCAAACTCGGTCAATTATTAATGGTACTTCCAATAGGTCCCACTTCCCGTAATTGATATATTGGCCCCAAATATAAATATTTTTTCATGAAACTTAAAACACTGTACTGAATTTCATCGAAATCGGTCCACATTTGACCATAGCTCCCATACAAACTTTTTTGTCAAAACTTACTAAATGTGACAAAAATCAGTAAAACGATCGTAAATCTGAAATTAATGAGAATTTTAAGTTCATTTTTTACACACATAATAATTGTAAAAACTGTAATTAATCTGCCAAATTTCGAGATAAGCGGTCTAAATTTGACCCTAGCTCTCATATAAGTCCAAATGACGAAACAGCTTAAATATATAAGTTTTGAGAAAATGTTTGTAAAAAGGCAAAATTTAGGAAATATTGGCCTTTATACAGGATAAAGAGCATCTTTGATCTTAGTTGTGAAGGTTATCGTATGGTCGGGCTTGACAGACTATACCACTTTCTTACTTGTTTTTACCTCATTTAGTGCGTTTTGACAGAACAGTTTGTATAGTAGCTATGATCAAATGTGGACCAATTTCAACAAAATTTGGTACAGTCATTTCGGTTTACAGTAAAGAGTGCTCTAAATAAAATTTGTAGTTGGATTTTCTTAAATAAAAATCAAACCTTTTAATATAACAACTCTACAAAATACGCAAATATAATGACATATTATACAAAATCATTTAGCATTAAAATGTTTACTTAGTACTCGGGTTTTGCAAAATTATCGACTTTTTTCGGAAACCCTCCCATTAAAGATTTTACAGTTGCTTCTGATACCTTTTTGGAGCACCTGCGCTTAAAATCGGACATGCTCTTGGAAATCTTTCCTGTGTTCTTCAATTCCTTTTTTACCAGAGCCCAATACCTTTCTACAGGCCAAAGTTCTGGACAGTTAGGTGGATTTGCCTCTCGTGGTACAAAAATGACATTATTCTTTGAGTACCACTCAACTGCCTTTTTTCCATAATGGCATGATGCCAAATCGGGCCGAACATTGCCCCGTTTATCAGCAACATAAAAATCTTGACCAGGAAGTTGTGAAAAGTCTGCCAGTACGTATGTTTCATCATCCATCACACAACAGGTGTATTTTTTTTATAAAATCAGACTTCAATTTTTTCGCTCGTTTTTTTGCTTCTAAGTTCTTTATAGCATTGCGATCTGGAACCTTTTGGACTTTGTATGTCTTCAGTCCAGCATAAGCTTTGACTCTATGTGCAAAATTCGTAGAACATTTCACCGTACGAGCTGCTTTTCGTAAAGAAGTGTTAGGCGCTCTTCGAAAGAGTCGCTCGTCTTCTTTTGCCTTACCAATATCTGTAGGACCTTTTTTCCTCCCTGATCCAGGTTTTCTTTCAATGCTCAGGTTTTCCTTATATCGTCTGATGGCATTAGAAACCGTTCGAGGGTCAACTTTCAAATTTTTAGCTATTTTTTTAAAAGTCCATGACTGATTTTTTTCAAAAGATTTAATTATATTTTCACGAACTTTTTTTTCGCAGTCCATTTTGATTGAAATAACTATTGAAAATTAATAATTTCTAAAATAAAAGTATCTGACATATCTATAGAAACTAACTTGATCAAAAAAATTAATTATTTCTTGCACTATGGATAAATTTTGTCTAAAATAGTAAATGCATATTTTTTTTAGAACACTCTTTAGCAGTATCTGGTTAAAATTTCATGAAAACATTTTGATGTTTGTAGCCAACATATCAATTCCGAGAAGTATAATAATGGTCCGATTTTGACGAATTTCAATAGCCATGGTACCACTATCAAAAAAATATATATATAATATATAATTCCCCGACAACATTCCAATTGGAACAGACAATGAGCTGCATCCGATTCTATTTTAAACTCATTGAAAGGGACCTACGTTTTAACGCCGGCTCCGAACGGCGAATGCATTAGTTAGAGAAGTTTTTCATAGCCTAATACTCAATAACCAGTGGCTGGCTGAGTTATGAGGTGAACCGACGCTTTTTTGAAAATTTATTTTTTTCAAGTGAATCTGGCCGGGGATTAAACTTGGGCCTCTGGTATGCTAGGCGGATGACTTACCTGCTATACCACGGCGGTTCACATCAAAAAAATTATCTGTGCCAAATTTCATTAAATTATCTTTAGAATTGCGACCTGTACTTTGTTTACATGGTTTTCATGGGAGTCCAGCCAGCCAGACGGACGGACTGACATCGCTAGATCGCACAGAAAGAGATTCTAAGTCTATTGGTATTTGGTAATGAAAAGTTTAGCTGGTAAAAGTTGTTTCAATTCTGTATATTTAAGCGTTAAACAAGTACTAGCTGTATCTCTATGAAGTTAACTTTCTTAAGTGTGAGATATCCTAAACCACCTTCAAATGTTAGTGTCTACTCATTGTGGTAAGTCCTTAATCAATTTCCTTTACAAAAAAATTCTACATAAAAAAATAAAATAAAAGAAATTTATTGATAGCTATTATAACATACTCGTACACATATAAAAAACACTAGATACTAGTTTTAGTTTTTTCCAAACTTTTGTCATATTGTCACTCTTAGTTATTATTTCCTTTTAGGGGAGAAAAAAACGAAGTTAGAGTAGACAATATAAAACAACTAAATGGACTTCAGGTGTTATGACTGGATTTAATTTATCTCTTCTCGAATTGGTTAGAGCAGCATAAAAAGCCAGACCATTAAGGACGAACAATGGTCAATTTTAATTTATATGAATTGACTTTTTGTCTGACGACGACAGCAACAGGAATGTCAGAATTTGTCCATTTAACAGTTTTTTTTCTATTTGTATTTTGTTTTTCTAATTCTATTGAATTGATTATGGCTTTTTTATGAGAATGTGAAAAATGATTTTGATTTCTAATACTATTCTAAGCTTTTATATGGAGAGTGGTTTGATATAAAATATTTCATCAAACTTTTAGTATTATTAGCCACTTTTTGTTATGGAAATGAGGTATAGTTTTGATTTAGTATGAAACTACTGTTTATATGTAAATGGAGTGTATAATTTGGCCATTAATAAAATCGAATGTATTTTAATAAAACTAAACTGTTTGGAATAAATCTAAAGGTAAATTATTCAAATTTAAAAGTATATTTGTAGACGTTTGCACAAAAACGTTACAATTCCATTTTTTGAAAAAATTAAGTTAATGATGCGATATTATTATACATACTAATCCTAATCGGGTGTTTTTTATTGAGGTATAGAACTTTAAGTTGGCATCACTCTTTTAACTGGCGGCCATTTTGTCAGCTGTCAAGTGATTAATATTTAGTTTGGTTTGCCATTTCATCATGAACAGGTTGACAAAAGAACAACGCTTGCAAATCGTGCAAATTTATTTCGAAAATAATGGTTCAGTTCGCGAAGTTTACCGCAAGCTCCGTCCATTTTATGGTCGACATAATCGTCCATCAGAGCAATTAATTCGGTTAACCATGGATCGTTTTCGCACGACGTTTACTCTATGTGATAATACGCATCCGCAGCGACGTCGAACAGTGCGCACCGAAGAAACAATTGCCGCTGTAGAGCAAAGTGTTGAAGAGGACCCGAATGAATCGATTCGCCACCGTGCACAGCAATTGGAGCTTTGTCCATCAACTTTATGGAAGATTTTGCGCAAAGATCTTGGCTTGCGACCTTACAAGATCCAGCTTGTGCAAGTATTGAAGCCGCGAGACCATGCAATGCGTCGTGATTTTGGTGTATGGGCCGAAAATGAGATTGATCTCGATGCTGATTTTCATCGCAAATTGGTCAATTGGCCACCAAGATCGTGCAATTTGACACCACTGGATTATTTTCTTTGGGGATATGTGAAGTCGCTCGTCTACGCCAACAAACCAGAAACGTTAGGGGACTTGGAAGCCAACATTCGTGGCGTTATTGCCAACATACGGCCCATATGCTAGAAAAAGTTGTTGAAAATTGGACCTGTAGAATTGGCTTTATTCGAGCCAGCCGCGGCGGCCACATGCCCGAAATCATATTTAAACATTAATGGCATAAAATTATCCTTCCAATAAAGCCAAATTGATGGACATTAAAACGATTTTCTTGTGTTTTATTTTAATTCGAAGTTCTATACCTCTAAAAAAAACACCCATTACTTTAACTAAATTAAATCGCAGGCAGAATGAAATTTCACAACGACGACAAATCATCTAACAAAATTTCATATATTATTTACTTAATTGTATAGTTTTTTTTTGTCAAAAGTAACAAGTAAGAGTGTTATATTCGGCAGTGCCAAATCTTTTATACCTACCATTAATCTTATCTTATATCTTTAAACGAGCAATAATTGTATGTATATATAAAGGGTGGTTAAATTGTAAGGGCCGATGTTGAATGTGAACCACACCTAAACGCCAAGTTTTTTTCCGAATTTTATTTGACATTTCTCTATTTCAGACTTACTCAATTTGAACCACGGAGAGATACACAATCCAACAATGTGTTAAAGTTATCCAGACTTATTATGAAAATGGGCGTTCAAATCAAAATGCATATCGTGCACTTCGTGATTTTTTTGGTCAATTTGATAGTCCAAATGTGCGTACAATCGCAAAAATCGTGGAAAAATTCGAGCAAACCGGGTCTGTAGAAGATGTGAGAACACCAGTGCATGCTTGTACAGCTCGTACTGCAGAAAATATTGCTGCTGTTCGCGATAGTGTGGCTGAAGAGCCGTCCACCTCAACTCGTCGTCGTGCCCAACAATTGCACCTCTCACGCTCGTCGTTGATGAACATTGTGCATAAAGATTTGCATTTACACGCTTACAAGGTGCAATTGGCTCAAGAACTAAAGCCTCTTGACCATTCCAAACGTCATGAATGGGCAGAATGGTGGCAAGAAATGGCAATAGTGGATGATCAATTTTCGAAGAAAATCATCTTCAGTGATGAGGCACATTTTCACCTCAGTGGATTCGTCAATAAACAGACTTGCCGCATTTGGGTGAATGAGAATCCAAGAGTGATTGTCGAAAAACCAATGCACCCACAAGGAGTGACTGTTTGGTGCGGCTTATGGGCTGGCGGCATCATCGGGCCGTATTTTTTCCAAAATGAGGGCGGTCAGGCAGTTACTGTGAATGGTGTTCGCTATCGTGAGTTGATAACGAACTTTTTATGGCCCGAATTGGAAGATGTGGATGTGGACGATATGTGGTTTCAGCAGGACGGTGCCACTTGCCACACAGCTAACGAAACAATGGCTCTTTTGCGCAACAAATTCAACGGCCGTGTTATCTCACGTAATGGTGATGTCAATTGGCCGCCAAGATCATGTGATTTGATACCGTTGGACTTTTTTCTTTGGGGTTATTTGAAAGAAAAGGTGTACGTCGATAAGCCAGCAACAATTCAAGAGCTAAATGATGAGATAATTCGGCCCATTAACGGCATAGAACCTCCATTATGCCTCAGGGTCATCGAAAATTTGGACCATCGGATGGAGGAGTGGTCGCGTGGTCGTGGCGCCCATTTGGTCGCGGCGCCCATTTGGCCGATATTTTGTTCCATACATAATTGATTAATACTAAGTACCTGGTTGACCGAGACTTGCTCGGAGCTTTATGATAAGCATTTTGAGGCTAATTTAAAAGTTTTTATATATTTTATTTTATAAAGTGCTAAAATAAATTTATTTTATTTATTTTGTCCGACCAACACATAGTTTGCATAGTTTACAGTTTAACTCATTTTAATAATTTTGGAAATTATTCGTACCAACAGAAACCTCCGTCGACTCACGCGCAACAACTTTGCTAAAGATTATAGTCTGATCAAATACACAGTTTACGATTTAATTCACTTTGAGTAATTTTCTGTGGCGCCACCTGTGGGACTTTGCCCATTCCAATTCATAAACCTTCTTCGGCTTATCCGTAACAACTTTGCTGAAGATTATAGCATGATTAAATGTACAGCTTATGATTAAATTGACTTTGAGTAAATTTCAGTGGCGCCACCTGTCGAAATTTCTTCATACCAACAAAGAAACCTTCGTCGGCTCATGTGCAACAACTTTGCTAAAGATTGTAGCATGATTAAATGTACAGATTACGATTAAATTGACTTTGAGTAAGTTTCTGTAGCGCCACCTGTCGGAAATTAGTCATACCATCTAAAAAGCCTTCGCCGGCTCATGCGCTACAACATGATCAAATGTACAGTATACGATTTAATTCATTTTTAGTAATTTTCCGTGGCGCCATCTGTCGGAAATTAGTCTTATCAACTTAAAAACCTTCGCCGGCTTATCCGCAACATCCTCGCTAAAGAGCATAACATAATCAAATTCACAGTTTACTATTCTATAAAGAACATACATACATACAAACATTCATTTGTTTAAAATAATACTAATTTTTTCCCCTTTTTATTCCCTAATTTCTAAAAGTTCTACATGCATATTTGGTACTTTTTTGGTGCCAATTGAATTCGGTACATTTTTTTAAAACGCATTTAACATAATGTTTAATGTTCCTATTCATATTACTTTGGAGATGTTAAGTTATCATTTTATCCCTTTTTTACCCATTTTGGCTCCAAAATCAAAAAAGTACCAAATACGTGTTTCATGTTTCTTTTACATCTATTGATTGTAGTACCAAGTTTCTTTCTATATTCCTTAGTTTAAAATATAAGAGTGGGTTAAAAAGGTGCGAAAAAAACTATTTTCACCCTTTTTTACCCCCTATCGGGCATAGTTTCAAAAAAGTACCAAACACCTGTCTGCTTATTTTCATAGCTGTTTAAAACGTAGTTTCAATTTTGTTTCTATACCTATTACTTTAGAAGATATAGCGTTTTCGATTTTTTCCCCTTTTTACCCGTTTTTACCCTCTTAGAGGTAAAAGTTCCAAAAGTCCCTTCTTCTTCGACCTATACATCAAAAAAGATACCCACTGTCCAAATTTTATCAAAATCGTTAGAGCCGTTTTCGAGATAGCCATTCTATATATATATATATATATATATATATATATATACAATTATTGCTCGTTTAAGAATATAATAATATAATAATAATAAGATATATCATAATAAAATAAAATTACAATAATTTCCTAAATAGTTTGTGTTTTATTCAAAATCAACATCGGCCCTTGAAATTTAACCACCCGATTAACCACCCGTAAAGAACGAATATGAAGAGATTCTTGGAAGTTTTACCGCTAAGGGGGTAAAAACGGGAAAAAAAATCGAAAACGTTATATCTCCTAAAGTGATAGGTTTAGAAACATAATTCAAATTATGTTTTGAATAGCTATGAAAATGAGCGGACAGGTGTTTGGTACTTTTTTGAAACTATGTCCGATAAGGAGTAAAAAATTGTAAAAATACTTTTTTTGGTACTTTTTTAACCCACTTTTATATTTTAAACTAAAGAATATAGGAATAAACTTTGTACTGCAATCAATAGATGTGAAAGAAACATTAAACACGTATTTGGTACTTTTTTGATTTTGGTGACAAAATGGGTAAAAGGGGGATAAACGATAACTTAAAATCTCAAAAAGTAATATGAATAGGAACATTATGTTTTAATGAAATGTACCGAATTCAAAATTAAAAAAAAAAATTAGTATTGTTATACCTTTTAAACAAATGAATGTTTGTCTGTATGTATGTTCTTTATAGAATAGTAAACTGTAAATTTGATCATGTTATACTCTTTAGCGATGATGTTGCGGATAAGTCGGCGAAGGTTTTTAAGTTGATAAGACTAAATTCCGACAGATAGCGCCACTGAAAATTACTAAAAATTAATTAAATCGTAAACTGTACATTTGATCATGCTATGATCTTTAGCAAAGTTGTAGCGCATGAGCCGGCGAAGGCTTTTTAATTGGTATGTGTAATTTCCGATAGGTGGCGCAACTGAAATTTACTCAAAGTCAATTTAATCGTAACCTGTACATTTAATCATGCTACAATCTTTAGCAAAGTTGTTGCACATGAGCCGACGAAGGTTTCTCAGTTGGTATGAAGAAATTTCGACAGGTGGCGCCACTGAAATTTACTCAAAGTCAATTTAATCGTAAGCTGTACATTTAATCATGCTACAATCTTTAGCAAAGTTGTTGCACATGAGCCGGCGAAGGTTTCTTAGTTGGTATGAAGAAATTTCGACAGGTGGCGCCACTGAAATTTACTCAAAGTCAATCTAATCATAAGCTGTACATTTAATCATGCTATAATCTTCAGCAAAGTTGTTACGGATAAGCCGAAGAAGGTTTGTGAATTGGAATGAGCAAAGACCGACAGGTGGCGCCACAGGAAATTACTCAAAGTGAATTAAATCGTAAACTGTGTATTTGATCATGTTATAATCATAAGTAAAGTTGTTACGCATAAGCAGACAAAGGTTTCTTAGTTGGTATGAACAACTTCAGGTGGCGCCACTGAAAACTACTCAAAATGAATTAAATCGTAAACTGTGCATTTGATCAGACTATAATCTTTAGCAAAGTTGTTGCGCATAAGTCGAGGTATCTGCTGGTATGAATAATTTCTAAAATTATTAAAATGAGTTGAACTGTAAACTATGCAAACTATGTGTTGGTCGGACTTCAAAATTAACTGAATATTTGTACAATGTCTTTCCTCTAAATTTATTTTGGCACTTTATAAAATAAAATACATAAAAACTTTAAAATTTTCCTCAAAAAACGCTTATCATAAAGCTCCGAGCAAGGCTCGGTCAACCAGGTACTTTGTTATTAATTTGTTATATAAGGTGGTGAAACTTAGTGTGAAAGGGTATTATAAGTTGGTGCTGATGTATGTAATAGCTCATTCACATTGAGCTCGAAAACTAGTTAAAGTAGTTTTCGCCTCAAAACAATATTGAAAACTTAAGTTTTCACATACAAAACGAAAACTCTTTCCGTATGAGTTTTCAACGAAAACTTATTTGAAAACTATTAAAATACCGATACAACACTGAGTTCATACCATTTATTACAACTCTATATTAGAAAAGTTGAAAAATATCAAAAATAAATGTCAGTGTAAAATAAAATATAAAAAAACAATAATTTTAATTTTAAAAATTTCTGAAAAAACTTTATAAAAGTGTTGAAAAAGTTATTATTTTATTGTTTTTTTTAATAAAATCTAATAAGTGGGAAGCATTTCGTGTTCGGTTTTTAAAATTAATCGCGAGTAAATAAATAAATTTCTTCCGAAAACTTATGAAATGTCAAATTTTCATAGTGTGAATGGTAAAGTTTTCGATGGTGTTTTCATTTCCGAAAACACCTATAAACTTATAGTGTGAATGGGCTATAACACATAGAAATATCGTAGACCCACCTTTTAGTATACCAATAGGCTTAGAATCACTTTCTTAGTCGATTCAGCGATGTCAGTCCGTCCGTCCGTCTGGACGACTGGTTGGCTGGACCCCTATGTAAACCATGTAATCAAAGTACAGGTCGCAGTTCTAAAGATAATTTGATGAAATTTGCACAAATTTTTTTATAGTTGGACCATGGCTTTTGAAATTCGTCAAAATCGGTCCAATATTTATGGTTATTCCCATAGGTCTTACCTCTCGGAATTGATATATTGGTCACAAATATCAATATTTTTTCATGAAATTTAAAATAAATGCTTCTTATATAAACTTAAATCACTAAATATGTAAACTTCAAGTACCATATTTCGTTGAAATCGGTCCACATTTGACCATAGCTACCATACAAACTCTTCTGTCAAAACGCACTAAATGAGACAAAAATCAGTAAAACGCTCGTAAATCTGAATATAATTAGAATTTTGAGTTTATTTTTTGCACACATTTTTGTAAAAAGTGTAATTAATTTACCAAATTTGGAGATAATCGATTCATATTTGACCCTAGCTCTCATATAGGTCCCAATGACGGAAACAGCTTAAATATATAAGTTTTGAGAAAAAGTTTGTATGATGGCAAAATTTGGAAAATATTTGTCTTTATATAGGAAAAAGAACACCTTTGACCTTAGTGGTGAAGGGTATCGTATGGTCGGGCTTGACCGACTATATCACCTTCTTACCTGTTTTTAAATTATCAATCTTAATCCAAAGTTTAACAGATATTGAAGACGATATTCTGAAATCAATGAATTATAAACAAAATATGTAATACCAAAAATCGCCGACATTATGTTATATTTATGTTAATTAGTTAATAAACAAATTGTATATGTTTATTCATAAGATGCTGCATTTATCAGTATGATAAACACTTTGTCTGGTAGGTCTTCCATATATCATTTCACATCTGATCAAAAAGACCTATTAAAACCGGTTGGGATAATAAAATAGACAAATATTAATTAATTTTGATGATTCGAGAAAGTGTTAAAATTAACATACGAGTATATATGAATTTAGATTAAGATATCGCTTTTATTTTATTTCAATAATAAGAATGTCTCATTTATTTAAATAAATTTTTTGTTTTGACAATTTGTATAAAAAATTGATTGAACTACAATTAGCATTTCAAAGTGCAAATCAATCTATTAAAAAGTAGATATATTGAACTGAACAACTCTATTGAAATTTGTATAACTATTTTATAGAAATATTGTTTCAATAAAATAAAATTTTTTGAAATAACACTTTTCAATCATTTAAGATAAAATTAGTTCTATGAGAAATTTTTAACATACAAAAAATCACCAATATATATATATACAGTGGTGGTCACTCAAATGGTACCTGTTATCTCTTATAGGAAATATTAAGTCCTAATTCAATTTTTGTCACTACTTTTTTTTTGTAATGTATTACACGTGATGCGAAGATGAAGTCGTATTCCTTTTATATACATATTTTTTAAAAATTATATTTACTTTTGCAATTATTTAAAACTAACCCATAAAAAATACTTTCCATATTTTTAGCACAAATTAAAAACAATATTTATTAAAAATCAAAAACAAGTTATTAATTAAAATATCTTGAAAAAAAACCTAATATTTTGTAGGATATCCTTTATTTTGTATAACTGCCGCACATCTTTTAGGCACACTCATCACAAGAGCCAGGTATCGCTCTTTTGGGATAGCGTGCAATATTTTTTGGATTTCCGTCCATAATTCATTTAAGTTGTTAGGTTTTACGCTTGTTATATGCTTTTCTATATCATTCCAAAGATTCTCAATAGGATTGAGATCTGGAGATTGAGCTGGTCATTTCAAAACATCTATTTGACTCTCCTCCAAGCAAA
This sequence comes from Stomorhina lunata, assembly GCA_933228675.1. Classification (NCBI taxonomy): domain Eukaryota; kingdom Metazoa; phylum Arthropoda; class Insecta; order Diptera; family Rhiniidae; genus Stomorhina; species Stomorhina lunata. Next base: position 30,025,736 of record OW121740.1, read on the forward strand.
ACTTCACAGTACGTAAAGTGTGTTTAGGGTCATTGTCATGCATGAAGCGCCAACTAGATGGCATCTTTGCCTCTGCTTATGGTATAATGATATCGGCTAGAATATTTTTATAAACGTGTTGATCCATACGTGTGTCAATTTTGTGTATTGGACCAACTCCATGCCCTGAGAATGCAAGCCACACCATCACATTTCCTCCCCCATGTTTTACAGTCTTTGACGTATACTTTGGGTTGTGCTGCATGTTCGGAAGATACCATACATATCTCATTCCATCAGATCCAAATCTGTAAAACTTTGATTCGTCGCTCCAAAGTATGTTTTTCCAAATGCTATCGGGCGAAAGAAATTCGTGATTTCAAATTCTTTTTCGACACATATGGCTTGTGTTGCACAATACAGCCACGCGATTTTTTTTTTCATTAAGGCGGGTTTATATCGTTCTGTCGGAGAAATCAATACCGTATTTTGATGACACTTCACTATTTATTTCACTGGAGCTGTAAAAAGGGTCGGCCACTGACATTAAATAATCCTCTTTTGATATCGTTTTTCTTGGTCTAGATGCTCGTGAACCCTTTTTAATTGTTCCGTGTGCTTTTATATGGCTCAAAGCATTAAATACCATCTTTCTGGAGCAATTTAAAATACTTGCTATTTCACTTACAGGACATCCTCTCCAATTTATTTCACAAATCACCTGTCGTTGCGTATCTGTGCACCATTTATTTTTGGCCATGTCTAATAAATATTTTATTTCTGAAAAACCTTCAACTGTACACAATATGATGATAAACTTACCAAAAATTTATTAAAAATTCAAAAAATAACTGAAATGTAAAATGTTTAATATTTGTGCTAAATTTGTGTCCAGCTCCAATTACGTATTACCAACAAATAAATTATATATGAAGCAATTGAAGAAAGGGAATAACAACAAGAGTAACGGGTCTTGTCGATCACGCCATAAGCTACACATCGTGGCAAAAAAAAAGAAAATTATTACTCCAACAGAAAAATATACGGTTTTGAAAAAAAAAACGCATAACTAGTGTGCTAAATATGTGACCACCACTGTATATATATAATTCCCCGACAACATTTCAATTGGAACAAGGGGTACTTCTCTCAGGAAATGAGCTGCATCCGATTCTATTTTTAGACTCATTGAAAGCAACCTACGTTTTAACGCCGACCGGCTCCTAGCGGCAAATGCATTAGTTAGAGAAGTTTTACATAGCCTAATACTCAATAACCAGTGGCTAGCTGAGTTATGAGGTAAACCGCCGCTTTTTGAAAATTTATTTTTTCAAGTGAGTCTGGCCAGGGATCGAACTTGGGCCTCTGGTATGCTAGGCGGATGACTAACCTGCTATACCACGGCGGTTCACAAAAAATCACCAATAATTGAGTTTTATTTTTAAACCAGTAGCCAATTTCTTTATAAAATCAATTGCAAAATATAAATACTTTATTATTGTTAAAAATTTAATGAATAAATAATAATATCATAAATTTCCTCTTGACATATTGCAATTAGAACCAGTTGCTTTCTATTTACAATTAAAGAATTTGAACAATGAAATAATAATGGAAAATTTTGGACCTACGTACTTTCAAAATATTACAAAAATCTTTCATTTCTAAAAGTTTTTAATATAAAACTCAGTGCAATTTTAGAAATGTTATCAGTAAAAATTTAAACTTCAAACACTTTAAAACCAAGAAAGAAAAAAAGAAAAAGAAAATGCGTTCCATTTTAGTATTGACCTTTATCTATACATTTTTCGTCGCCATGATAATGGCTGAGATCAATGGAGATATCGATACTAATGTACGAGAGAGACGTCAAATTGGATACGGAGGACTTGGTGGTTACGGCGGTCTCGGTGGATATGGCGGTCTCGGGGGATATGGTGGCCTTGGCGGATATGGCGGCTATGGTAGACATGGTGGCCTTGGTGGTTATGGTGGCTACGGCGGTTTAGGAGGTCTTGGATATGGACGTCGCATTGGCCGCCTTGGTGGTGGCTATGGGGGATTATATGGTTAAATTAGTTCCATTTCAATTTATGTGTATATTTTTTAAATGAGTGTTAAATAAATTATAATATCTACAGTTTACGATTTTATTCATTTTGAGTAATTTTATGTGGCGTCATCTGTAGGAAATTGTTCATACCAACTAGAAAAGCTTTGGGTAACTTCGGACTGGTTTAAGTAGTTTCGTTATCGAAGGGGAACACAACTAATTTAAAAATTTAAATTTATCTAATATAAAATTGAAATCTACAGTTTTTATTCATTTTGAGTAATTTTATGTGGCGCCATTTGTCGGAAATTGTTCATACCAATTAAAAAACCTTTGCCGGCTCAATGGCTAAGTTTTGGGTAACTTCGGACTGGTTTAAGTAGTTTCGTTATCGCAGGGGAACAAAACTAATATAAAATTTAAGTTTGTTTAATAAATGACATAAAATTGAGATATTTTATCAAAACATTAATTGACACATCAAAAATGGCTTATTTGAAGTCGGAATGTTAAAAAATATTCATTTGTATTTTATTTATTGGTAGAGTTATTTAGACCTACGTTAATCTAAGTAACATCAAAACGATCAAGACGCCTGTTATTGTATTTTATACCGATTCAACTCAAACCAGTTTCAAAGCATCAATTAATTATGGATGTTTTTGCACTTACTACACCATTACATATTTATAAAACAAGTAAGAGTGTTATATTCGGCTGTGCCGAATCTTATATACCCACCATCAAGTTGTGTTAAATTCAGAAACATATCTTATATATCTACGATGGTGCAGGAAATTCAAAATGTGGACCAAATTCGAAAATAGTTGTTACGCTAGTTGGTATTGTTGGTAAAATATTTGC